>MU226341.1:1197455-1208673 GCA_018584345.1 Thuja plicata | reverse complement strand
TACTATTACTCTAACCCCCCCCCCCCCCCCTTAAGAGAAGCTCAGGAGGTAACTAACCTAGCACAGCTATGAAAGCAAGAGAAATGGGTCCCGGCAACAAAGCCTGATCAGGTACCCAATACAAGGAAATCTCTATGAACCGGAGATAAAGGAGAAAACCGAGTGGGAAAAACCCCTCTCCAAAAAGAGATAAAACACACATGCAAAAAAAACATGAAAGAAGGAAGGCCTCGTCAAGACCCCCCAAGGACAACTTCCATCACCCCAAGCATAGAACGCAACTGAAGATAGCGCGAAGATGCAAAAGGTTTGGTGAAGATGTCAGCAACCTACGCGTCAGTGGGAATGTACTCCAAAGTGAGAAAACCATCCTGAATCTGCTGACAGATGAAATGCATATGAAGCTCAATGTGTTTAGTGCCTTGATGCTCCACTGGGTTGTGGGAAATGTAAATAGCACTCTGATTATCACACCACAGAATAGTGGGACGATCAGGAGGAAAGCCAAACTCAATCATCAATTGTCGAAGCCAGAGAATCTCCTAACTAGCATGCACTATTGCTCTGTACTCAGCCTCTATAGATGAAAGTGCGCGAGCATTCTGCTTCTTGCATGAACATGTGATAAGACCATATCCAAGACAAAAAACAAAGCCAGAAGTAGACTTCCAATCATCAACATCACCAACCCAATCTGAGTCAGTGTAGCCAACAATGTGAGGAACCCTTGATGTGTAATGAATGCCATACATAAGGGTGCCCTAAATGTATCTCAAAATACACTTGGCAGCTTGCCAATGACTCTCATGAGGCTCATGTGAGAACTGAGAGACTAGACCAACTGCAAAGGAGAGATCGGGACAAGTGTGTGTCAAGTATAAAAAACTGTCAACCAACTGCCGATACAATGTAGAATCCACTGAAGGCAAAGTGCAAGAGGTAGAAAAAGTAACACCCAACTAAAAAGTTGTGGGAGCAGATTTGCAATCAAGCATATCAAAGCGCCGAAGCATTTCAAGAGCTTACTTCTGTTGGTAAACAAAGATCCCAGCAGGGGACTGAACAATTTGCAGTCCCAGAAAGAAGTGTAATAGACCAAAGTTTGTCATCTCAAACTACTCCATCAATGTGCACTGAACATCCTGAATAATAGAAGATGAGCTACCTGTGATGAGAAGATCATCGACATATAGCACAAGGATCAAAACCTCATCCTCAAGACGTTGAATGTAGATTGTAGGAATATAGCACAAGGAACAAAGATCCCAAGTATGATTCTTCATCAAAAAAAAATTTCAGCGACCCATCCGACGGCCGTAAAATTTTACCCCTGCAGTTGTGACGGTCATTTGGATGTCAAATTTTTTGTCATCTATGTGTTTTTCCAGAGAGTTTTCTTTTTAGAGGGGCACTTATTTTTTTGGTCGTAACTTGAGCATACAGTGTCTGTTTTCAAAAAATGAAATATCGCTAGAAAGGTGTTTCCGAGACGGATGTGATGATGCTGGTCTTGTTTGCTGATTCATCCATTTGAGCTCTTATTTTTGGTGTTGAAGTAGAGGCTTCAGTTTCCTCCCTCTCTACATCTGGCGTCCAGGTTTTCTTCTCATTTTTTGTGCTTTCAGTAACTGTTTCTTTTTTGTACGGGGGATAGAATCATACATTATGGGGGTGCTTTTTCTTTCCGTCATTTAATTTCAGAAAATGACCCTTCTACTTCCGTCTTTTTCTTCTCTCAATGTCAGACCCCTCTGTGGCCTGGCTGACACTGCACAATTACCACACTTGGAAAGCACACATGACCAGGCTACTCATGTCATGTGGCTTATGGTCATGTCTAGATGAAAATCAACATGTCCTGCAGCGTCCTTTTGAGGTTCTTCAACACAGGAATAAAATGGGAATAAAACAGGAATAAGTTTGATGAAGAATCATACTTGGGATCTTTGTTCCTTGTGCTATATTCCTACAGTCTACATTCAGCATCTTGAGGATGAGGTTTTGATCCTTGTGCTATATGTCGATGATCTTCTCATCATAGGTAGCTCATCTTCTATGATTCAGGATGTTCAGCGCGCATTGATGGACCAGTTTGAGATGACAGACCTTGGTCTATTACACTTCTTTCTGGGACTGTAGCTTGTTCAGTCCCCTGCTGGGATCTTTGTTTACCAGCAGAAGTATGATCTTGACATGCTTTAGCACTTTGATATGCTTGATTGCAATCCTACCCCCACACCTTTTCAGTCGGGTGTTACTTTGTCTACCTCGTGCACTTTGCCTTCAGTGGATTCTACATTGTATTGGCAGTTGGTTGGCAGTTTGTTATACTTGACACACACTCGTCATGATCTCTCCTTTGCAGTTGGAAGGAAGGAAGGCACATGTTAAGTCATATATTATGTAGTTATGGTTGAGCTTAAATTCTTGCATTGGATTCTAGATTTAGTTGTGAGTGAATTCTTGTGTGTATGCTTATAGTGATTCTAGATGTTCTCTTGTCTTTGATACTTATATCTTAACTATTCCTCTTGTTTGGCATTGATTATTTTGGATGGTTGGCAGTGACTGAGTCCACCTATGAGGTTTAACCCTTGTTGTGGGTCTTCAGACCATGTCTTTCCTTTGTTATTTTCTCTCTAGGAGTGATTGTGGAGGTATTTTATGCACCACTAGTTTGGTTAATTGATTTTTTGGCGGGTGTTCTTCGGGCTACTTTTGTTGTGGGTTCCCTAACTTCTCTTATAATTGGCATGAAGTGGGGAAAATATTCTCTCTTTTTATGCTTTGACACTCCCTATCTAATACCTTTATTTGATTATATATATGTCTATTATATCTATTACATTGTCCGTTGTGACACTCCATGTCGGAGATCATATTTTGTTGGATCTATTTCTAATACTTGTGCTTTTCCTAGCTTCAAGTTGCAAGAGGGTGTCGTCTTTAGGGGCATGACTTTTCATCCTAGGCTTAGTTATGGAGGTGAATACTAGATGATGACACCCATTAGGAATCGTTATCCACATAGCCCCCACACCAAACCAATCATCTCTTGCAATTTTCAATACAATAATAAACTCCTATGCCAAATCTTAGAGCTTCACTGCTTCATTTGATGTTTTTTTCAAAAACAAAACCAAATGGAAATTCTTCGGTTTTTCTATCTGCACATTTTAAAACTTTCTAGGTGGTCATTTTTGGAAGTCAATAACCTGATGCCTGGTGGTTTTCATGACAAAATAATTGTTTCCTTCAATTGTCCTCATCTCAAAGTGTTGGTCCATGTTCATTTAGAGATCCCCATGAATTTTTTTCATATTTTTACAAGTTCAAAATCAAATGAAGATTATTAGAGAAGCGTCAATCAAACATTTGCAAGCATTTTGGAAATTTATTAAATATTTTTAGGTTTATGCAGAGGATTTGATTATGAAACTATTTGCAATTGACAGGAGATGCAAATCTTCTTTTTAGTAAGTTACCTATGTGGATATTTCATCGCGGGAGGAACTAAAAAGATGGTTTCTAGGTTTCTTTTGTGATGATATTAAAGATAGTACACAAATCATTAATGTTCCAGATTGTTCACCACAACACCCCTCATGTCAAAGTGAGTCTCAACCAGATTATGAACAGGAATTACAAAACATTAAATTCAAAATGTATGTTAATACTTATTTAACATAGGAAAACAAAAGGGAGAGGATCTATTTTCTCTAATCAAAAGGATCATGAATGCACATAGGGAAATTCCAAAATATTACAGACATCAGTAGATTAAATGTGTCAACTTCTTCATTGAATTATATGATCCAACTTTGAAGTCTCTTCTTGAGTGGTTCAAACCAAAGGATATCTCTCAAATCCCTTATTGGTTATAGAATGTTGAAATAAAGAAGAAACATATGGTAGAAGATGAGGAATTGCATAATTTTCATGATTGTGTTATTGAAGGAATACCAAATAATCATAGCAATTAGACTTCAAAATTATTTCTAGTGGAAGAGAGCATGGTGGTTGAGGAATCCCTAAACAAAGACATTCTAGAACAAGTTGAGTCCAACAATAAAAAAGATGGCCTCAATTATCTAACACACTTATTAAGGAGGAATGTACAAATTGCGAGGAAGATTAAGGTGTATGCTTGTCAGGCATTGAACAAATAATTGATCCATCTATACCCAAAAACCATGATGATTCTATTGATTAAAGGGAGTCTTGTACTAATGATATTACTAAGGAGGTGAATAGTTTTATGGAAGAGGATGCATCTAATAAAGATGTGCATTATTATCAACATATAAAAACAAATACACTTAAAAATGGTTTCAAAAAAATTTCAAATTATTTATACGATGAAATAGTAGAAGAGAATCATATTTTATCTTGTTAAGGTGTATTTAAAGGTAATTTTAATATATGTTCTCAAAACCCTTATATGATGAGGAAGTTGTTGGCAAGTTGACTCCTAGAGGATACATGACTTATTTTGTGTTGTCATTATGGCAACAAACTCATATTAATTTTCTGTCAAAGATAACTTAGAAGATAAAATGACTAAGTATGGAAAACAGGACAGACAAAGTTATACAGCGATCAGCACATCAGCGCATGTGCAAGAGATCAAATCAAAGTAACTGTGTTCAGATATATTTTCTATGTGATGTATACATACTAAGTCCATACACGTGGTACGGAATGATAGTACGAAGAAGATACATGAAGATCAGTACTACTGCAGTTCAAGAAATAGAGCATGTAGCCGACTTCAGTTTTTGGATCAGCGTAAATTATTTTGTTGTGTAAAGGCTAAGTGCCTTTGATTATATGTTTGTAATAATGTTTTCAGTATTGTTGTAAACACGCTTAAACCAATTTGTTTGGAAGCATTATGTATTATGTTTTTAGGGCCGACTATAGTCTTGTTTTGAGTCGCGTCTATTCAGACATGAACATATAAACATGTAATGTAAATGTATATTACAAGTGTTGAATAAAATGTATAAGAAAGATATAGAAGAGAAGTATAGTGAATTCAGTATGAGATAAATCTCTTTAAGAGAGTAAGAGCATCAGCGCATAAATGGAACTGATCAGACATCAGTGTCATCACAGCAGTTGATTTTTGATATAGTGTATATCAACTAGCAAAAGGTTGTAGCCTTCATCTTATTGGGCAGTGAGCCATATACCTTTAATAGGGTTTTGTAATAGACTCCTAATAGGGTGATTGTACTTGGATTGTAAAGACTGCTCCTAACAGGGCAAAGGAACTATAACAGGTTCATTATACTAGTGCAATATTTATGGGTACTGATTCCCACTGGGGTTTTCCTCTAATCAAGGTTTCCCCATAAACATATCATGTGTTATGAGTTCTTGTGTTAAGCTTCATTGAATGTATGTTTGATTTATGTTTAACGTGCTAAAATATAATTAATAGACAAACACTGATTCACACCCCCCCCCCCTCTCAGTGTTTCTAACAATTGGTATCAAATATTTGGTCCTCTAAAAGAAAGTTTAACCACTTGAGCATATCATGGACTCAGCAGAAGCAAAACATTTGAAAAAGAATCTTGAAGCAGCTCTTGAAGATCTTGACAGATCTAAAAAAGAAAATGAAGAACTTAGACTGAAATTTGATGGCTCACAAATGCTTTTCAAGAAATTGAGAAAAGATTTGAAAGATTATTCTACAAGTGATTTAGGGAAAATGGTCAAAAAGATGAATGAAGAGAACATGTCTCTGAAAGATAAAATTGAAAATCTAGATGAACAGCTAACAGACAGTCAAATTGCTATTGAAGAAAAGATCAAAGAAAGCAAACAATTAGAAGATGAACTTTTGCAAGCAAATATGAAAGTCTTGGAATTGGAGAACATAAAGAAAAAGATGGAATCTGAATTAACAGAAGCAAAGGATAAGATTGATAAACTCCACACAAGTCTGATTCACTTCAATCTCATCTCAATGCACAAAAGCTAAGAGGCGACACTACTGGTCTTGGATACAGTATAGCACAAGTTGAAATCAATTCATTGAAAGAAAGAAAGAAAGAAAGAAATACCATGAAGCATCTTCAGAAGCAAAGAAAGTTGAAAATTTTGCAAAGACTAAAACAAATCCACCTAAAGGAGAAATCAAGCAAGTTAACAGAACTTGTTATGCATGTAATAAACATGGTCATTTGGCAAGAGATTGTAAAGAGGTAAGACCTTTCAATGGTTATTGTTATTCCTGTAATAAATTTGGTCATGGGGCTATACATTGCAGAACAAATCAAAGAAATCAGTCACAACATAATCAGATAAAAATGAATCAAAACAATCAGAGAAATCAACCTCAAAGAAATTTGTAGAGCATTACATGTCAAATATGTAATTACAATGGACACACAGCAAAGCAGTGCAGCATGATGAACAAGAACATCAGAGCTCCTATCATTTGTCACACATGTGGAAAGGCTGGACACATCTCAAGGTTTTGTAGATCCAGAACTCAAAAACAAGAGGATCCTAAGAAATCACTATTTGAAGAAGGAGAAGTCAAGTTTGTTCAAGCAAAAGAAGATTCAAGAAAAATTTTGGTAGAAGTAAAGAAGGATAATGCAGAGAACAAAGTAGTTGATGCATCCACAGTGGATGCATCCTCTATTTCTGGTTGAATAGACCTTCTTGGTCTTAGGGGAAGTCATTCTAGCTCAAAACCCCTGCACGACTGGTATACTCACCTCTGAGTATGCGCCTATGGATTCATGCTTACGATCACATGATATAGCAGTATGAATACACGCATTATCTATAATGCATTTAGAACAAAGTTTGAAACTCTCTGTGAAAACTACGTACGGTTGCAAACATTAAATGCAGTAACCTTTATAAAAAGATGTAAATGTTTGATCTTCTTCATATTTGCATTCAAGATTACAGAGTTTGGAGAGCACTGAGCATCAAAGAACAGAAGCACAACAGATTTGGTGGTTAAGTAAACGGATAAGAAGTTGAAATGAAACCCTAGCAGTTGCGTCGTTTCAAATTATCGTGAAACCCTACTTAATCAAGTTCCAAGTAAGTATGGCAACCCCAGTTGTTTTCAACACTACTGAGAGGAAGAGATTTGTCTTTAAGAAACATCCATTCAAGTCCATTCTAGATGATGTTGAAGGAGCATTCTCCAAAACTCCACTCAGAGTCGTGCACGTGGAAGATATTCGCACATACATCTACTGCAAGAAGGAAACAGTAGAAGACAACAGCATAGCCACACTTATGGGATCCATGATGAATCCAGACTACTCATTCAAGGATGAATTTGTGCATCTAACTGATAACCCCATATTTGAATACTCCAATGCGCACGAGTTTTATGAGCCAGAATGGGTGAAGATACTACTGAGAAGAATACATGATGACCTCTTCTGGATTGGTGAGGTTCCTGTCCACATCATCTCTGACCTAATCCATGAATTAACTTGACTTCCTAAAACTAGACCAGTTCTTCCTACTGGCAAGGATGTCAAGAAGCAAGTTGAACAAGTTTGTTTATCAAGAAGTGACAAGCACGGTATGACAGTTGATCCTATCAAGGAAGATGATATAAAGCTTCTAACTATGATACTTGGTTACAAGTTCCAGCATGCAAGAAGACTAAATAGTGTGTCAGCAGCCATAGTTCTAGCAGAAATAAGGATGGTGAATGATAACACTCAGTACAATCTATGTGAGATATTGCACACTCAATTGATTGACAACATTCAATTTATCAAGCATGACAAGAACAAGACATTCAAGTTTGGGTCTCTGATTATCTACTTGTACTTCCACATTGTTGGTAAGGTTGTAAATCCTTACCTAGATAGAAGAAAACCTACAATGTCTCAGATTTCACTTAAAGCCACATCAGAGAGCAGTGCGAAAGATGTCATGGACGTGGATATTAAAAAATTCAGGATCAAGATGCAGAAAAGGTTTAGATTATCTGAGAAGATAGTTGATAAATATAAGGAGACCATATGTTTCATGGTAGAAATAGATTGCACTTGTATGGAGGCTGTTGAACCTAGAATCAAATGGATTCACCCACTTGGTTATGAAGTGGAGGAACATGTGTTAGAAGGATATGCACAAGTTCTCTTATTTGCGCCCAAAGATCCTAACAAGCCCAGGAGGGGCACTTACAGAGAGAAGACTAATAAAGTTGATTCTATATTTTATAGTGCTGATAACAAAAGGAAGGCATCCAAAATTACATCTAGCATCCTAAGAGTTCATGGAATCACTCAAGAAGACTTAGATAAAGCCAAGGAAGCTAAGATTGCAAAAGAACTTGAGAAGACTGATGACATCCAGAAGAAGAAGAAAGTAGAGAGAACCTCTGCGCCCTCTACCACCATTGCCCTAGACTCATCTCCACCTTCTATACCAAGCAAGAAGTCTAGAGGAAGGAAGGAAGCACCCACAGGTCACCCATCCTCAAGAACTACACGGAGCACAGTAAGAAATACTCAAGCTCCTCCTGAAGTAGGATTCAGACCTAGTCTAAATGTCTTAAAGAAAAAGATTGTTAATGAAGGTAGACTAGACACACTTGCTAAGGTTTATGACAAGTATCAAGAGATAGATAAATCTGAGATACATTCTATGATCATCTCTCATATGATTAAGTTTAATAAATCAATTCTAGAACTCAAGACAGTGATACCTGATAAGTTATGGAACATACTGGAAATAATGAAGAGACATGCAATTGAGGAAGATATGAGGATAAGAGAAGAAACATTGGATAATCTTCTCCTTGTATGCTCACATGATGAGAAGGAAATTCTGTTAGATCTGGTGAAGCGTCATCTAAGAACTAAGACAAGGACACTTCATATTATGAACAAGGAATATGAGTTAGTTGGGAAAGAGACAGAAAAATATTGTGCACAAGTGTTTATGGATAGACACATGTATCCATCAACGGTGCCTACAACTAAGGTAACTCCATCTCCTCCCAAATAGGTTACAGAACCAGTGATTCAAAATGCACCTATGCCAGGTCCACAGGTTTCAGCGCCCTCAATGTCAATAACTTCTGATACAACAAAAGACTCAGAAGATACTATAGTGGTTGATAATATCAAGATATCCATGACAGCATCTAACAATGAAATGGACAAAGTTGATAAAGCATTTGTAAGCACTGAAAAGATGTGCACTGATGATACATCTTTACAACAAGATGAAGTTCCCTCCAATGATCCAATAGACTTGAATAAAGAGAAAGTTACTCAAGATAATGAGACACCAATCAAGGAGATACCTGTAAAGAGTGAATGAATGGATACCAGTCAAAATACTATATTCACTCCATCCACTTTACCATCTACTTCATTGTTGTCAAGGTTAAATCCTGACTCAGCAAGTCTAGATGCATGGGGAAAAGAGGACTTAATGAAGATCAGCGTTCTAGCTATGGAAAAAGCCAAAGAAAAATAAGTTATGAGGAACCCTCTCTTCTTGGAATCAGTCAACATCTTGAATGATCTAGCGCCTACAGACAAGAAAGTAGCCAAAATTCAATCAGTTGAAGATGTTGATAGCATTCTAAAAAGCTTTAAAGTACACTTTACAGACTTAGTAGACTCTGCTACTAGAATTACAGAAGATGAGTATAAAAAGGAGAGATTGAATGAATTGGTAAATAATTTTACCTTAGACTTAAAATCCTTAAAGATTGGGCAATCTATATTGAAAGAGTTGGCAGCTAAAGGTAAGAAGGTTATAGCAAACTGCATGGACAGAGTGAAGTTCACCCCTAAACATATCAAAAAGATAGAAGAGGCAGAGATCATGGTGGAAACTATTAGAAAATCAGTTGAGACATCCACCCAAGACATGAACATCTGTAACAATGTCTATCAAGGACAGTTGGACAAAATTGAAAAAGAAAAATTGGAGATCAATAAGATAAGAATCAAGCAAACCCAACTAAGGAATGCTCTAGCACCCTCTCTAGAAATTTTGGAAGATAACATCAAACAGATTAATGCCACCATTTTCACATATGATCAAGGTCCCTACATGGATCTGATAAAGATGGAAAAGTTAACATATGCCCTATGAGCCCATCTCCAAACAGTTGATGCAATGAAGGTATTCTGGCAGAAAGAGATCCAGTCTCTTCAGATTGTGTATCCAGGTGTTTACATGGAGTAAGTATCGAGAGACTTAAAAATTTTGGACACCTTTGTCATTAATGTCAAAGGGGGAGTAATGTATATAGAGAATGTGTATATATGGGGAGAAATATGTGTGTGTGTGTGTGTGTGTGTGTGTTAAAAGATGCAATGATTTTGTGTGTTAAGTCATTTTGAGAAACTTGGCCACATTCCTTTGTTGCCATTAATGACAAAGGGGGAGATTGTTGGCAAGTTGACTCCTAGAGGATACATGACTTATTTTGTGTTATCATTATAGAAAAAAATTCATATTAAGTTTCTGTCAAAGCTAACTTAGAAGATAAAATGACTAAGTATGGAAAACAGGACAGACAGAGTTATACAGCGATCAGCACATCAACGCACGTGTGAGAGATCAAATCAGAGTAAGTGTGTTCAGATATATGTTCTATGTGATTTATACATACTAAGTCCAAACACGCGTGGTATGAAATGATAGTATGGAGAAGATACATGAAGATCAGTACTACTACAGTTCATGAAACAGAGCATGTAGCCAACTTCAATTTTTGGATCAACGTAAATTATTTTGTTGCGTAAAGGCTAAGCGCCTTTGATTATATGTTTGTAATAATGTATTTAGTATTTTTGTAAACATGCTTAAACCAATTTGTATTGAAGCATTGTGTATTATGTTTTTAGAGCCAACTATAGTCTTGTTTTGAGTCGCGTCTATTCGGACATGAACATATAAATATGTAATGTAAATGTATATTACAAGTGCCGAAGAAAATGT
The DNA here is from genome assembly GCA_018584345.1 of Thuja plicata. Taxonomy (NCBI): domain Eukaryota; kingdom Viridiplantae; phylum Streptophyta; class Pinopsida; order Cupressales; family Cupressaceae; genus Thuja; species Thuja plicata. The sequence goes on along the minus strand of MU226341.1, from coordinate 1,197,708 downwards.
ATAAGAAAGATATAGAAGAGTAGTATAGTGAAGTCAATATGAGATAAAGCTATTTAAGAGAGTAAGATCATCAGTGCATAAATATAACTGATCAGACATCAGTGTCATCACAGTAGTTCATTTTTTATATAGTGTATATCAACTATCAGAAGGTTGTAGCCTTCATCTTATTGGGCAGTGAGCCATATACCTTTAACAGGGTTTTGTAATAGACTCCTAACAGGGTCATTGTACTTGGATTGTAAAGACTGCT
>MU226341.1:1175686-1197342 GCA_018584345.1 Thuja plicata | reverse complement strand
TTGAAATATAATTAATAGACAAACACTGATTCACCCCCCCCCCCTCTCAGTGTTTCTAACAGAAGCACCTTTTTTTTATGAATAAGGGGCCAAAGCCGAGATGAAATTTATTAACTGTAATAAAAGTACATCAAACCTGGTTCAAGAGCATATCGAGAGGAAAGAACCAAAAAGAAAACCTCCAATCATATCCCATACAACCTAAAACTAAATAATAGTTATCTCAAATTACATCTAGCTAATGCCATATTCGAAGAACATTACGCAGGAATCCTCCGGATACCATAGGATTCAATAGTATTGTTGTGAAGTCAAGGACACCGAAAATTATTCCTCTTGTGAGTTTGAGAATGAAACACTCATAACTGCCTATGTTTGGAGGAGAAGAATATTCTTTGTTGTCTAAGTCCTTGAGGGACTCTTGGCCCTCCTCTACCTTGTCAGTACCTCAAGATGACTTTACATCTTTTGTTGAAGTAGAAGAAAAAGAAAAGAAGTGTTCTCAAAATGATTTTTTAAAGAATTTTCCTTCCGCTCCCATCTTTTCTGTCTCATCTGATACAAATTTTTCTTCCCTATATATGTGGTTAATGGCCACTTGCTCAAAATTGGCCAAGAGGCTTAAGATAGCATCCAGAACTGATTGGAGTCTCCAATTAGGGGTTTATTTTGATCTAGATGTATTAATAGTGATGAGAGAGTCTCCTTCAATCTCTACCTTAGATAAGTTAAGATCTTTGCATAAGGACAACCCTAAAAGAAACAGTTTGAATTATGCCATGTTGTTGGTGTCTTCTTCTAATGGTTTTGCCAATTTGACCAAAATTAAGCTGTTGTCTGAATGGATTATGCAACCATCCCTTGGTGGGCCTGGGTTACCTTCAGAGGCCCCATCAAATTTTATTTTATACCATCCACTACGGGGAGGAGACCAAACACAATTTTTCCATAAAATAAGACTTTGTTGTCCTCCTCAGCCTAAATTTTGGGGGGCCTTAAGACCAAACCACCTCTTAAGCATGCAATCATCCCAACCAGTATAAAACTTTGAAGAGGAGCATTGGGCTTTGATTATAGAGTTCATAGTTTCCACTATTGATGCATCAATTATGTTTAAGAAAGAGTCCTTATTTAGTGATTTCCCTTGGAAAAATCACTTGTTACATTCCTTCCAAAGTTCCCAGATGAGTATTGAGGGGGAAACAATCCACAGATTCCCACATAAACTATCCTTAAATAAAAGGGGTCAGGATCTGAATAGTGATAAAATCTCATGGGGAAGCACAGACCACCATCCAAGCTTTGTGCATAACCATTTCCAGCATTCCAATGAAAATGGGAAATTCAAAAGAGGATGGTTTACATCCTCCTCATTTTTATAACATAAAGAAAAAATAGATGGACCTTGATAACCTAGTTTTTTGAACCAATATCCTGTCAGAATCCTTCCTTGAAGAGCTGCCCAAGAAAAAACTCCCTTTTTTGGAAAGCAATTTTTATTCCAAGAAAGATGGGTTGGTAAGTCCTGTTTGGCCAAACTTTTCTCTTTATATGTTATCTTATATCCTTCTTTCACACTATATTTTCCTAATTTGTGGCCATTCCAAATTGATTCATCTTTGCCTTATTGTAGTACAAAAAATTTGTCTTTTAAAATGAGTTTAATGACTACAATCTCCTGTTGAGATAGTTTGATATTTTCAAAACTCTTCCATTGCCATTTTCCTATCGGATTTGGAATGAGGACTGATAAATAATCCTTAACATAAACCCCCCACTTTTGGGTGCATATACCTCTGATTCTATCAACATCCATTAACTTATTGATAATTGGGTAGCCACCCCAAGAGTCATCCCAAAATAATGCCTTGCTTCCATCCTTGATATTCCATGTTATATTATCCATAATAATGCTACTAGACTTTGCCAAGAAATTCTAAATTCTAGAGCCCCTGGGAAAGTTTGAAATTCTTAATGCCTCCTCATTATTTAAATTCAATAAATATTTCCCTCTCATAATCCTGACCCATTTCCTTTGACTTTCAAAGTGAAATTTCCAAAATAATTTTTTCCCTAGGGCCTGATTTTGATGTATTTGGTTCTTGATTCCTATTCCACCTAGTTCCACTGAATTGCATATTTTATCCCAAGATATAAGGGGAAAAAAAATTTGGTGTTTGTCCCCTGCCAAAAGAATTTTCTCAATTTACTTACCAACTCCAAGTGACCTCCCACAGATAATGAAATGTAAGACATCAGATAAATATGAGTGGCAGAGAGAGTTTCCTTGAGCATTATTATTCTTCCTTCCCAAGAGAGACATTTTGATTTCTAGGACTCCATTTTCCTATCTAATATTTCCCCAATTAGTTTCCATACTGAGGTGGATCTCAGAGATTTGTCAATTGGAACTCCCAAGTAGGTGCAGAGGAGGTTGCCTTCCTTGAATCCCAAAGAATTCAAAAATTTTATTTGAGTCTTTTTCTTAATGAAAAAGAAGAAGATATGATATTTCTCTTTGTTTACTACTTGTCCTGAAGCATCAGCATAGAATTGTAGAACCTTTTTCAATAGAAAGGCTTCCTCTTCAGTTCCCTTTCCAAACAGAAGGTGTCATCTGCAAATTTTTGGTGAGTGCTAGTCGAATCAAAGAAGTGATTTCCACCCCCTTAAGGATACCCTGATTTTGGAGTCTCCCAATCCTCCGCCCAAGAGCTTCAGCAATGATTATGAAAAGGAAAGGGGACAATGGGTCTCCTTTTCTTATACCACTAGAGCTCTCAAAGAAGCCATACGGAGATCCATTCATAAGAATAGAGAATCTAGGAGAAGAGATGTAGTAAAAAATCAAATTAATCCACGCTTCAAAAAATCCAAATCTTTCCAAACATTTTGATAGAAATCTCCAATCCACTTTATCATATTCTTTATGAGCATGTTGGACTGCTTATTTATTGAATGGAATGAATTGCTTATTGAGCTATAATGACTCCATCAAATATAGATCTTCCTAGGATAAAACTTGTTTGTTCTTCTCCTATGATTTTCCCTAACACCCTCTTTAATATGTTGGCCAATGTTTTGGAAAGCAGCTTGTATATGGTGTTGCAAAGTGAGATTGGTCTGAACTCATTCAAACATGTTGCATTTTATTTCTTAGGAATAATAACTAAGAAATTATTGTTGATCTCCCTTAGAAATCTGCAAAAGAATCTAGCTGCCTCCAGTGTATCAGTCAATTCCTATCCCACAATCAACCAACAGCGTTGAAAGAAACTAGGTGGGAAACCGTCTGAATGAGGAGATTTATCAGGTGCCATTTGGTTCAAAGATTTATGGATTTCATCCTCTGTAAATTTAGCCAAGAGCATATAATTATCATCCTGAGAAATCAGCTGAGGGATGTCTTGTAACATCTCATTCTGAGAGTGGAATTTGGATCCTTCAAATTTGTTTAACACTTTTATGAAATAATCCACTATTTCTCTTTGAATTCCCTTTTTCTCCTCTATAACACCACCATCTTCCTTAGATATTCGGTGTATTTTTTTCACACCTCTTCTCTGTTTTGTACTGTTGTGGAAATACTTTGTATTTTTATCTCCTTCATCCAGCCATGTTTCCCTAGATTTCTGCCTCTAGAATGTCTCTTTTGTGGCCAGAATATCCTCATAATCTCTCAATAACTCCTCCTTATTGAGAAGATTGAGATCCATACCTTGGTGGATGATCACTTCATTCAATTCTTTAACCTTCTGTTCAATCTGATCTTTTGAGAGGAAGATATTCTTGAAATGGTTCTTATTCCATTACAACAAATTATTCTTGATACATTTCAACTTTGATACAAAACAAAATAATTTAGATCCCTTAACCTGCCAACCTTTCCACCATTTCACTATTAATGGAAGAAAATCTTTATCCTTCAACCACATGTTTTCAAATTTGAAAGGGCAAGATATTGGTTTGTCTTCTCCTAGGATATCCAAATGAATAGGATAGTGATCTAACCCAGAAGATGGAGAAATTGCAACCTTGATATCATACTGAAAGTCAGACAACTCACCCTTGAAAAAGAATTTGTCTAAATTTTCTGCTATATTATTAAAACCTTCTCTTCTGTTGTAACACGTAAATGATTCATTCTTTGTTTGTATTTCCATTAAATTCTCCTTCGACACCCAATTTTTTAATTGAACTTGGTGCTAGCTTTCTCTTTGATTCCCTCCCCCCCCATTTATCTGACTGATGCAATATGGCATTGAAGTCCCCTCCAATAATGAAATTTTTATTCGGCCCTGCTAAAAAGAAGTGGAAGCAGACCTAAATACCCTCAACTTTTTGTATCATCTTTGAGTGTTGAAAATCAATGTACAACAACAAAAAGAGTGATGACACAAACCAAGGAAGTGTGTGACAAATATTAGCCCATATTTCAAAGGGCCTAAAAAGTAACTTGGGTCCTTCAAGTGAGAAAAAACATGTAAAGACAAGCACTAGAGATCACAAGTAAATAATTAAACGTGTAATCTAATCTAAAGATATGAAGAGAAATGACTCATTAATCATCCACTATGTGATCATTTTCCTCTGAATATTTGATCATATGGTGAGGAAGGATGAGCCTAAAGATGCATGATAGCCAAAGTGATATCAGGCTCCTCACCTATAGCAAGAGTTAAGGATGAGTTTTCTTTAAGAATATCATCCAATAACTCATGTGAGGTAAGATTCAACAATCTTGTAGAGATGATTGATAGTTTTAGGATGTCCCCTAAGAGTCAAACATACACTCTAAGGAGGAGCGAGGTGAATCAAATAAACGCTCATCTACAAAAGATGTACCACCTACCTTTAGAAAATGTGCAATGATAAAATCTGGAGAAGGTGGAACCTCATCAATAAAAAAAAATGATGCAGGAAAAGAGATCACAACCATTGACTTTCTACAAAAAAACTTATGGGTAGGGTCGTACTCAAATTTACACATAGGTGACGAAGGTGTAACCTTCACATCCACCATAGCAGGTCAGAGAACCCTAGCTAAAATAGTAAAATGAATGGATATATTCTAAATGAAAATAATCATATGTATTATCAACAATAACAACATATACAATACAATGTATAGAGTTAATTCTCTTTAGTAGTAGCTACAAAAAATAATTCTAAAACCATTCTAGCAACACAAAACCTTAGAAAATAATCAACTTATCCCTCACAAAACCACCTAAGGCATCAACATATAAATAGAACTCAACATGAAGAAGTATAAGCCCATGGTTTCCAAAACTATCTCCAATGTCAAAGAGGTATGTGGTTACATAAACAACTTGTTAAACATGTGATGCATTGCGCATAGCAACTTCTAATGCAACAACACATAACTCTTCCATAACAGTCTTCTTATTGTATGCAACACCTACTTTATACCACTTGTCAAAAGAAAAACCCAACATAAATATCAACTACCAAAAATATCTCTTTACGACTCTTCCACCGAACTAGAAACTATTGTCCTCATAATAAAAAATTGTCATAGTTCCATCATAGCAAACTATGGCATCAATTCCCTAATTTTAGGAGTTTCAAAGTGGGTGTAAAATAAAATAAATAATTAAATTAGCATTTTTGGAATGAATATTGAAAAGCATTATTCACAACATCCTTCTACTTGTTGAAGACCTATCAAGAGTTAAGAATCTATCATTTTCTCAAGGCCAAAAGGCCCATATAATTAACACACCATATGAACTTACCAGTGCTTGTTGGTTTTATTAGTGCATCTGCAACATTCGCCAAAGTATTTACTTTTTCCAACTTCACATTTCCATATTCCACCAAATCACAAACAAAATGAAACCATTTATCAATATGCTTTGTTCTAGCATGGAAAGTAGGATACTTTACTAAACAAATAGCACTTTGGTTTTCACAATAGGTAATAATCTAATTTCCATCCAACCCAATATCATAATACAAACCCTTAAGCCAAATGGCCTCTTCACAAGCATGAGTAGTTATCATATGCTTTGATTTTGTAGTGCTAAAAGCGACTATAGACTACCACTTACTCATCCAACTAACTGCACCACTAAACATCGTGAAAACATATCCACTAGTGGATCTTTGGATGTAAATGTCACCTGTCCAATTTGAATCCACATATCCATGAATGTAAATTGAATTTCTAGGTCCAATAGCATAACCATGAAAACACACGGAATAATCGTAAGTACCCCTCAAATACCTAAACACTATCTTAATTGTATTTCAATTCACCCTACCAAGATTAGCCATATATCAACTAAGGACTCCCACTGCTTGGGAAATGTTTAGCCTAGTACAGATTATAACATACATCAAGTTGCCAACAATACTCACATAAGGTACATTAAACATGACCTTCATCTTGGTAGGAGATTTTGGACAATCCTTCATAGAAAACTATGTCCCCTTTAACACTAGAACAACTAGTTTCCTACAAGTTGTCATGTCAAATATTTCTAACATGGAGTTAACATGCTTACTTTGGCTCATCCAAAGCTTTCTGCTAGCTCTATCTCTAATTATCTAAATCCCAATAATATATATTTTTGCATCTAGATCTTTCATTTCAAATGGTTTTGCTAACTGAGACTTCAATTTTGAAATCATTCTTTTACCATTCTCAATAATCAACATATCATCTTCATACATGAGTATGATAAGAATGTGACCATTTTCAGATTTACAATACGAATAGTTTTCAAATTTAGATCTTAGAAATCCCAAAGACAACACATATGTGTCAAAATTTTGATACCACATGAAAAGGAAACTGTTTCAAAACATACAAATATTTCCTCAACTTGCAAACAAGGTTCCTTACCTTTCTCAATGAAATGCTTTTGTTGTGACATGTAAACTTCCTCCTCCAAATCACCATTAAGGAACATTGTCTTCACATCCATTTTCTCGACTTTAAAGTCATAATTTTTTGCAAGTGATAACAAGAATTGAAAGGATGTCAACTTAGCTACAAAAGAGAATATTCCACTATAATTAATTCCCTCCACCTATGAATGCCCCTTCATAACCAATTGTGCCTTGTAGTTCTCAACAGTGCCATCTAGACCTAGTTTCTTCTTAAATTCTCATTTACAGCCAAAATATTTTATCCTTGGGAACAAGGTACCAAATCATGTGTAGCATTCTTCTTCAAGTCATCCATATCTTTATTCATGGACTCCATCCAAGAATCTACATCATACATACCTATAGTCTCTCTAAAAAACCTAGGTTCATCATTGTTAACAATCAAAGCAAATATGCAACTAGAATCCAACAAAGAATATCCAAACTTGTGTGGTGAATAATCATATTTATCAAGTTGCTTCCTATCATTAGACCTCCTCCATTGCTAAGGTTGAAGTTCTTTCTCTTCTTTAGAACTTTCATAGTTTCTATTAGGAACCTGTGTGTCCCTTCTATTTATTTTGTTAGTGTAGTGTTGTTGGACGCATATGCTTTGTAAGTCGTCCCATGAGTATATTTTACTATCCCACATGCATAGGTAGTAATACTTTTCTAGATTGTATTTAGTATATAAGTGTGTGTTGAGGCCTTTGAATGGTACGGACAAATTTATTGTATTGAGCTTGCTCAAAGGAGGTTACCCCCTCGAAGTGGCCTGCGCTCAATAGATTCACTCTAAGTTCTATTGTTGCTCTATATTTTGTTATTTCATACATTTTCATCAGATTGTTGTAGGAGGTTCCTCTCATCTGGTATCAGATCACTTTCTTGGGCTCGCTGGGTGGAAATTCTGTCAAAAAAAAAAATTCGTCGTGCCCTTCAGGTTCCTTTTTTCTTGCATCTGGGTTCATTTCAATTTACATAAATTCTTGTTATTGTAGTACTTAATTTCAGTTTTTAGTATCTGAGTGATTTTCCCTGAGTCCATTGTTTCAAAAAAAAAATTAGTAAAATTTTTTCCATAATTTAGGCTAATTTTTTTCATTTTTTAGCCATAGCTTCCTGGCTTTCTTCCCGTTTCCTCTCAAAGTTCCTCAGAACCCCCGAAATACCGTTCCACATACTTCCTTCCTTGAAAACCCTACCCTAAATTTCACATATCGAAGCCCTAAATCCCTCATTTATCTAATTTTAGGGTTTTCCCTAACTTTTTTGCTTCTCAGGCAATCGCCACCGAATCTGGCCACAAGGTTCATTTCCTAATTCTGCTCCTTTGTCTCTCTTGGACCGCTTGTCCCATTCTGCCTCCCCACCCCTAAAACCCTCATTTTTATTTTTCCCTTTTCATCAGAAAGTGTCCAACCACTCATCAAACCCCCATTTACCATCTGAGTTTTGCCCAAATCCAAGTTTTCCCTAAATGAAAAAGTTTCTATTTCTATTGTTCTACCCATTTCCAAAAAAAAAAAAATTTCTATATGGTTGTTACACGTACAAGAGAAAAAATCATGGAGGAGGAACTTGCATCCCTCAAGACCAAACTTCAAGATCTGGATGACAAATTTCTCGGTCTCACTCTTCAACATCCAGCCATGAACCGAAACCATTCTAGAGACGTTGGGTTCTCTTCTGGCAATTTTTGTGGACCGAAGCTTGATTTTCCTCGCTTCGATGGTGTTGATCTGACTGGATGGATTTACAGGGCAGATCAGTATTTCAGCTTGCATAATACTCTGGATATCAACAAAGTCCCTCTTGCATCTTTTCATTTGGAAAATGAAGCTCTTCAATGGTTCTGTTGGTACATCAAGGCTAATGTAGACCCAACATGGACAGAACTATGCACACTCCTTTTGGAGCGCTTTGGCCCTAGTTCTTTTGATGACTTCACAAGAGCACTCACTAAACTTCACCAAATAGGCCCTATAAGAGAATACCAGACAGTTTGAAAAATTAGCTAATCACACAGAGGGATTTTCTAGTGAATTCTTCCGCAGTTGTTCTGTCAGTGGTCTGAAGGATGCACTTCGCTCAGAAGTAAAAATGTTCCAGCCCACTACAATGATGGAAGCCCTTGGGTTGGCTAAGTTAGCAGAGGACAAGATTAGTTCTCTACAACGTTCCAGATCCAATTTTGTTCCATTCAGAAATACGGGTTCTCCACACCCTCAAGTCACGCCAGCTCCCAGAACTACTCCTATCAAGCACTTGTCTGAAACAAAGATGCGAGCCCAGCATAAAAAAGGGCTTTGTTATAATTGTGATGAGAAATGGTCCCGAGGCCATAGATGTGTTCAGCAAAAGCTCTATCTCTTGGATGTGGATTCTCCACCTGAACTAGAAGAGTATGTAGATGCTCATGAAACAGTAGATGATGAGGTTGAGCCTCAACAGCCTGAACCTCCTTTGCCAGCAGCCCAACCAGAGATATTTGTCCATGCCTTTGCAAGAGTCACTACATCACAAACCATGCAGGTTTAGGGTTTCTTCAAGAAGATCCATCTTACTATACTCATTGATTCTGGTAGCACTCATAACTTCATTGACCCCCAAATAGCCAAATAGGCTGATTGCTTTGTCCATCCCTGCTCTAGCTTTGAAGTCATGATTGCGAATGGGGGCACTTTACCTTGCAAAGAGAAATTTCTCAATGTGCGTCTCTCTATTGGCGATTATAACCTGCACTCTGACATGTTTTCCTTGCCCTTAGGTGGATGTGATGTGGTTTTGGGTGCCCAATGGTTACGCACTCTTGGCCCCATTCTATGGGATTTTGCTTAACTTTGGATGCAGTTTTCAACCAATGGACAACAACACACTTTGAAAGGCTTACAGTCGGGGTCTCTCAGCATCATCATTTCACATCGTATGGAAAAGATTCTTAAGAAGAATTCACATGGTGTCATTTCTCAACTCCATTCCATTCAGATGTAGCCATCGGCGGTCTCTAGTACTCTTGTAGATCTACAACAAATTTTTGATAAGTATTCAGGTGTATTTTCTAAACCTATGGGATTTCCCCCTTCTCTCCCAGAGGACCACCGTATTCATCTCCTTCCTAGCAGCATTCCACCCAACATCAAGCCCTCCCACTACCCATTTCATCAGAAGACCGAAATTGAGATGCTCATTCGTGACTTACTGAAGCAAGGTATTATTCGCCCTAGTACCAGTTCCTTTTCTTCTCCAGTTCTACTTGTCCGCAAAAAAGATGGGTCATGGTGACTCTGCATTGATTTTTGAGCACTTAATCATCTCACCATAAAGGATAAGTTTCCCATTCCAATTCTTGATGAACTTTTTGATGAGCTTCATGGTGCTCATTTTTTCTCCAAGTTGGATCTTCATTCTGGGTATCATCAAATTAGGGTTAATGAGGAGGATATCCCTAAAACAGCCTTCCGCACACATGATGGTCACTATGAATTTCTAGTCATGCCCTTTGGCCTCACTAATGCTCCTTCAACATTTCAGGTAGTGATGAATAAAATATTTCGGCCATACCTCCAAAAATTCATTATGGTCTTCTTTGATGATATCCTCGTATATAGCAAAACCTGGGCTAAGCATCTCCATCATCTGGAGCTCGTAATGAAACTTCTCTCTAATCATCAACTCTATGTGAAATAGTCTAAATGTGTGTTTGGCTAGGAGGAAGTGGAGTATCTTGGGCATATTGTTGCACGCCAAGGGGTTTGGGTGGATCCTACAAAAATAGATGACATGAAAAAGTGGCCGCATCCTCACACTCTCAAGAGCCTTCGGGGTTTTTTGGGGCTGATTGGCTATTACCGCAAGTTTGTCAAGAATTAAGGGAAGATTGTAGCACCATTGATAGCTATGTTAATAAAGGATGCTTTTACCTGGACCCATGTTGCTGAGAATGCATTTGAACAACTGAAACAAGCTATGTGTAGTACACCTATTCTCGCTATGCCATATTTTTCCAGGCCCTTCACTATTGAGAGTGATGCTTGCAGCAATGGACTGGGTGTTGTTCTCCTTCAATATGACCATCCTATTTCATTCACTAGCAAAGCCCTTTTTGGTAAGAATCTAGCCCTATCTACTTATGAAAAATAAATGATGGTTATTTTGCATGTTGTACAGAAGTGGCGGCCATACCTCCTAGGGAGTCATTTTTGCATCAAGACAGATCACCAAAGTCTGAAATACTTCCTGGAACAACAAGTATCCTCCCCTGCACAATAGAAATGGGTCAGCAAACTCATGGGGTATGATTATGAAATCACCTACAATAAGGGTAAGGACAATATTGTAGCAGATGCTCTTTCTCGCACATTTGATTATCCAGCTTCCCTTTCAACTATTTCTATGCCAATTCCCAATTGGTTAGAATCTATTCAGCAGGGCTATGTCAGTGACTCTTCTTTATCTCAAATCATTCACTAGTTTACCAATAATCCTTCTGTTGTACCGCATTACTCTTGGGATGGTGCTTCTCTTTGATACAAGGGTCATCTAGTGCTTCCGTAGAATCCATATCTACAACAGGCTCTCTTTTATGAACTCCATGCCTCTCCTTCGGTAGGGCACTTGGGATTCCTCAAAACTTATGAGCGGGCAAGGTGGAACTTCTTTTGGAAAGGAATGAAACATATGATTCAACAAATGGTGGTTGAATGTGATACCTGCCAACGCCACAAGGGTGAAATGACCCTCCTTCCTAGATTGTTGGAACCCTTGCCCATTCCTACACGGATTTGGACTGATATTTCTATGGATTTCATTGAAGGGCTTCCTAAATCAGGCGGCAAGATAGTGATCTTCGTTGTGGTTGATCTTCTCTCCAAATATAGTCATTTTTGTGCCCTCATCCACCCCTATACTTCCTCCTCAGTTGCACAAATATTCATGGACCAGATCTTTCATCTTCATGGCCTCCCCTCTTCCATTCTCTCAGATCGCGATGCAACTTTTACCAGTCATTTTTAGACTGAATTGTTTCAGCAAACTGGCACCAAACTAAAGATGAGTTTGGGTTATCACCCACAAACTGATGGTCAGACCGAAATTGTCAACAAATTCTTGGAAACTTATCTTCGTTGCTTCACTTCTGAATAGCAACATCAGTGGGCCAAGTGGCTTCCTCTAGCTGAATGGTGGTACAATACCACTTACCACAGTGCATCTAAAATGACTCCATATGAAGCGGTCTATGGTCAGGCACCTCCAGTGCTCCTTCCCTACACTCCCAAAAGCTCACCAGTCCAGGCAGTTGACATAGTTCTCTGCACCAGGGATCAGATTCTTCGCACCTTACAGGATAATCTTCACATGGCCCAAAATTGAATGAAACGGAAAGTAAATCAGCATCGTTCTGAGCGCTCTTTTCAAGTTGGGGATATGGTTTTTCTTCATCTACAGCCATAAAATAAATCCTCCCTGAAGCTTAAAGGGCATCATAAGCTAGCCCCAAAATTTTATGGGCCATATAAGGTTTTACAGAAGATTGGTCCAATTGCTTATAAACTGGAACTTCCTCCTACTTCCCGCATTCATCCAGTATTTCACGTTTCTTGTCTCAAGCAAGTTCTTGGTACCAACATCAGAGCCCAAACTGCTCTCCCCGAAATGGATAAGGAAGGATCCATTATCCTGGAGCCTGAGGCAATCCTTGACCAGCGGACTTGTCAGCTTTTCTCTCAATCCATCTCTGAGGTCTTGATTCAGTGGCACAGAATGCAACCAGAGGATGCTACATGGGAACCCCTTCTTCAGATTCAGCAACAATCACCACACCTTAAGCTTTGAGGACAAATCTTTTTTCTAAGAGAGAGGGGATGTTACGAACCTATGTGTTCCTTCTATTTATTTTGTTAGTGTAGTGTTGTTGGACGCATATGCTTTGTAATTTGTCCCATGAATATATTTTATTATCCCACATGCATAGGTAGTAATACTTTTCTAGATTGTATTTAGTATATAAGTGTGTGTTGAGGCCTTTGAATGGTACGGATGAATTTATTGTATTGAGCTTGCTCAAAGGAGGTTACCCCCTCGAAGTGGCCCGCGATCAATAGATTCACTCTGAGTTCTATTGTTGCTCTATATTTTTGTTATTTCGTGCATTTTCATCAAACTGTTGTAGGAGGTTCCTCTCAGTTTCTTTAGCTCTACTTATCTTCAAGTCCAACAGGAGTGTGTAGTTCATTTCTTATCTAAGTAGATGATATCTAAACTGCCTCCTTTTTCTATTCATTTTCCTCCTCTAGATAGAAATCAACAATCGAAGGTTTCAACTCATGGAAGATCTCACTTCTACTATAGAGAACCTTCTCTATAACTAGATCTCAAAGCTTATAACCTTTCACACCAACACCATAGGCGATGAAGATATACTTAACCATCTTTTTCTCCAATTTTGAAATTTTCTCACTTGGAACATGTGCATATGCCTCACAACCAAAAACTCTAAGATGTCTCAATAAGAGCTTCTTACTAGACCACACCTCTAAGGATGGATTCTCAACAAGTTTCGAAGTAGGAGATCTATTAATTAAATAACATGTAATGGCTATATCTTCAACCCATAACTTTTTTTCAAGCCCAACATCTCTCTCCATTAGCATTTTGTTCATCCTCTCAAAACCTCCATTTTTTTGTGAGGTGCATGGAGGTTTCTTGTGTCTCTCAATCCCATAGTCCTTGCAAGATCTATCATTTTTTTATTAAAAAAACTCACTGCCATTATCAGTCCTCAAATACTTGATTTTTCTACAAGTCTAATTTTCAACCACGAATTTGAATTTCTTAAACTGAATAAAAACTTTAGATTTACTTCTAAGGAAATGCACATGTTCTTATACAATAGTCATCTATGATTGAAACAAAGTACATAGAATTAGATATCGAAAGAACATTAACTGAACCAAACACATCTAAATGAGTATAATCTAAAACCCCCAAAAGACTCATGAGAACTAGAATAAAAAGAAACACTATGTTGTTTTCCATAGCTATAATGTTTCAAAATTCAAACTCAAGATTACAATTGTCAAGCCCTTCAACAAGGCTCTTATGTTTCAAGGCTCTGAGACCCTTCTAACCAATCTGATTGAGCCTCTGGTGTCATAGCATTTTCTTCTCAACTAGGAGCTTCATCTCCAAAGAATTTGCACTCTAAGGTACCCGAAAGTATGACCATCATATGTAGAAACAATAGTCTTCTTCTTTGCGTGATTTAACAATGAGGATGACAAATCTAAAGCCCTTTTCTTGGACTTCACAAAAGTGCTATTGCACTGTACCGTGCATGCATCCAACTTATAGAAGGTAGCAATATGAACACCCTTAGTAAGCACGATAGAGCCTCTTGTCATCTTGCATCCACCTTGCGAGAAAACAACCTGCACACCCACATCACTCAGCTTGCTACCTAAAAGTAAGTTTTGTGCCAATCCAAGGATTTATAGTACACCAGCAATCCCCTTCACTCTGCCATCAAGGAATAGGATCTTAAGTTGTCCACAGCCAACAATCTTTAGGTGAGATTCATCACCCAAATAAACCTTTCCACCATCAAAATATTTGTACTTTGAAACACATGTGTGAGAGGTCATGTGGAAAGAGGCACTTGAATGTATCAACCATATGTCTTATGATTCATGATTGTTGAGGTTCTGACAAAAGCATCTATTTCATCATGAGAGGATTTATCAAAGTCAAAATAAAATAAAAATCCTTTTCAGCTTTGTTTTTCTTCTCCTCCTTGCATCTTTTTGAAAATGAAAAGATTTACCATAATTCCAACATTTCACCTTAGACTTTTTACTAGGAGACTTATATCTCCTTGAATACATGAATTTACCATTCTTGTATTTTTTCTTGCCTTTCTACATCGTTCTACCACAAGCAACCAGGGCCTCCTTATCCATCGTATAAGATTTTCTTTGCATCTCTTCATATAACAATAAACCAACTACATCTTCCATCATGAATGTGGTTTTTGTGCTTCCAATGGCCATCACAAGTTGATCTCATGAGTCTGACAATAACATAATAGAAGCGTACATTTATCTTGATCATCAATTTTGTCACCAATAGAATTTAGTTTAGCATGTTGAATGCATTCATGCGATCTACAATGGACCCTCCTTCCTCCATCCTCGAAGAATACACTTTTCTCAGGAATAACATATTTACCATGGATTTCCCTTTCTTTTTCCAAATTGTAATTGTAGTCTTCCCCTCATGGATATTCAAGAGCACTAAATTAGCTAGATAGAGTCTCATCAAGCCCTTGTCTTTCCAATCCATTTTATCCCATCCACCATGCATTGTATTTTGAGGTTTCATCAAAGGAACTACAATCCATAGATCTCTATCCACGAGCATGTCCTCCATTTTGAGTTTCCACAACTCAAAATTGTTATTGTTAAACTTATCCATCTCTATCCTGCTGATGTGCTTGCAATATCAAACCTACAACAAGGTTATGAAATCTTCCTCTACAAAATTCCCACTTAAACTATATCAACACAAAAAACTTGTCAACGCAGCAACTTTCCCTTGATTCTAAATAATAGAAAATGATAAGAAAATATTGAATGACAACCACTCATTAATTCTCAATTATCATGAATAACATACAACAAATAACCATGATACTTACAAGGACTTTAGAGTTATTTAATATTTGTAGAATATAACCAAACCCAACTAAACATGTATCAATGTAGAAACTATCAATTTCTGGTCAATGCCTTATCCATTGGGCAATATCCTTTAAGCAGATTTAGAAATATAGAAATCAACTAATGTCAAAGATTCCAAGCCATGAATACAATTATCCCAAACCCGTAGTTCTTATAAGATCCTAGTGTTTACCAAAATGAATCTATGTTTTACTCAAAGCATTATTTAATTTGATCCTAGATCAAAACTCAAAAATAAGAACATATTCACAGATAAACTCTATGCAAATGAATTAGTAAACTCATAACTCATAAGATAAACACCAAAAGAGATATTGACATCTGAATATTTGTATTAAGTGTGAGGAATCATACTCCTATATACAAATTTGCAATCAGACATACACCACTTCAATAAACTGCAAAAGACCAGAGAATTTATAGTATGTATTAACACACCTCTAATATAGTCAATAAACTACACCCCTAATAGAAACAAAAGAACTGGAACCTCCTAGAGCCAAGCAAAGTGGAACCCTCTATGGAAACCAAAATTGGAACCCTTCACAATGAAAAGAAAAGAAAGATATAGAAGAGGGAAAGCCAAATTTCTCTTGAAATTGCCACCTATCCTCTTTCCATAATATTTCTTTAACCACCAAAATCTGATATGATTTTCATGCATCCTCTTGACAAATTTGATTCATTTGATGCTCTGTTTTGCACTTCAAAATCTAGAGAATCTCTCGTGAATACCTTGTTTAAATTTTGAAAATAATATTTAATTTCAATGCTCTGTGCAGATTTATTTCCTTAAGTTTTTGTTATAGCATTAATCCTTTTGCATCTTAATCATTTATTTCCTTTCATTATACATGTGCAATGCAATTTTTGATTTAATACTTTATACTATATAACATGTGCAATTTTAATTTTAATACTTGCACTTTATATTTATTTCTAAACATGAAGCACCAGATTTTGCTAGTTGTCACTACCTGATTTGCTCTATCAATCCATCTGTGTGCCTGCATCATCTTCCTTCTGCCTGGGCCCACCACCTGTCAATATTCCACATGTCACACAGGTGCGATCCCTTAAAGATATTTGTCGAGCATCTTTCGAATCAAGGCTTTGCACCAACCGTTGATCTCACCTACCTCGATATTTGTGCCCATTTGAGATGCCTCTGATGCGATACCGCCACGTCACCTTCCACTTGTGTGCCCTATTTTTGGCCCTGTCACATGTCGCACAGGAACAATGGCTCAATGATATCCTTCGTCCATCTCTGGGGGTTAAGGCATCGCGCCAGCCGCCTGCATTGTCTGTCGTTGATCTTATGTGCCTCGAGATATGTGCACATCCAGACAATGTCCTCTACCACGTGTTGCTCCATGTCACCATACGTGCGGGCCCTGCCAAAATTTGTTTGTCTTTGTAGTCCACTGGCCAGGCATGGTCGCCCATAAGCTCCACCCGAGTGCAGTCACCAAGAGCCTCCGAGCTCTTTTCTTCATGTTAGTATGTGAGTATTTTTTATATAAACATTTTTAAATACCACTCCCCCACCAATGTGGGATAATTCCTTTGATCTTTTTAAAGATTTCTCTTTAATCACGTGCCTAAAATTTGGTTTGCCTACCATATCGAGCACATGCCTCAACTGGGCATTGTCATTGAGAGATCTTTAGCTATTTACTTTACAATACCATTCAAGCGGTTTACCTTATAAACATTGAAGTTCTCCACATCCCCATCAATGTGGAATAATTTCCCATAGTAAGTTTTATATCTCCATACCTTAAGTGCCAAAATGTACCTTTCTTCATCCTCCGATCAGCACCCCTTCCAACCGCGCTCTCCCCAAGGCATTGTGCTTTAATTCAAACTTCCATGCATATTCTTTCATATAAAAAAATTAATAAATTCCCTCCTATGATGCATGTGGGACTATTCCCAAAATCCTGTTTACAAACTTGCACGCGCGCGATCAAATCTTTGAAGTATTTTAAAATAATTCGCACGTGTTGTGTATGCTTCCATCTTGGTCTGATCCAGAGAAATTCTGGCCACCCCACTTCCTATTCCATATGTAGCCCTTTGAGGGATGCCATACACTATTCTTAAACTTCTGGCTTAGTGCGGCAAGGAGGAAAATGGTGTGATTATTATTTAAATATACCCTGCTAAAACACTTTCCACTTTGGCATTGGTAAGGAACATACTGGCAGAGGATGTTGCAAAGGTTGTGGAATTTGGAATTACACCTACCAATTTGCATTTTCTTGAGATTATTTAAAATGCCCTCCATAGTTTTCTTCACAAATTGATGGACATATGCTTTCCTAGCAAGGTGCTCCTCACAAGGACGATTGTATGTTGTCCAGACTGGATTACCGTAGAAAAAGCCTCATGATATTAATGTAGTTATTTGTGTCAAGAGTAAATCGATGGTAGATTCATGCTGGCAGGATGATCATATCTCCTTTCTTAATCCATATTCATTAACATCAATCCTCTTTATCCCTTACATCAAAGTAGCCACTACCCTCTAAGCAATAGCGGATCTCTTCATTTGTATGCAGGTGCTCCTCATAGGAGTTTCTAATCTTCTCATGGTAGTTTGCAAGCTTCTCGAGACATATTGTTAGTATATTTTTATAGTTATATCCTCTGGTTTTCTGTATCTATTGCAGTTCTGGGTCTGTCTCAAAATTGTCAGCATCCAACTTCCAGTAAAGAACTCCAACATCTGCTAATTTTTCTAATGAGACATTGTGGAGGATTTGTTTGGTGTGGTAACCTTTGATCTTCAACCGAATCATCCAAGTACCAGGCTTCCATAGGAGGAAGGTTTACCTAGGGGAAATCAAGTTCACCACAATGGCAACTGGCACTCAGAAAAAGCTTCTTGCTCTAAAACCACATAAACTGATCATTGAACTTCACTAATAAAACTTGCGTTCCTGAGCTCCTGGTTTGAACATCATCACCTTGAAACTGATTTTTACCTTCAATTTTATCCAAATATAGCCTTCAGTGAAATCAGAGCATAAAGCATTGAATTGGTGATCACAATAATTAATCTTTTATACTTGTGCTAACTGATCTCACAAATAGCAACTGGCCTCTGGAAATGGTTTCAAACATTGATCAAAAAAATTCCTGGAGCATTCAAATCTTTAGGACTAGGAGATTTATATGTTTATTACTAATCTACAAAAAAAACTCCCTATTGCTTCCCAAGGCTGGAGATTTTAATCTCCAAAGTTGACCATTTATTACAAACTACTAAAACACTTGTCAACATAGTGGAAACTGATTCTAGAATCAACCTCTTAAAAATGGAAAAACAATCCATGAGGCTCTACCATATATCCTGGCATCACAATTGGATGACCATAATCTCATCAACCAACTCATTCAATGTGAACATTCTCAGGCCTCAAGATTTTACAGTGTCAATTTGGCTCCCAGCTAGAAAACTCATCTTAGTGCAGATTAAAAAATAACAGAAATTGCATTCGAATCTCAATCTTGAAAAATATCAGACTAACTGTTGACACTCTACCACTGGTCCTGGTAGTAAATTTAGATAAAATGAGTGTAAGGAAACCACTCACTTGTTGTGATGTTCATCTAGCACCATAATGTTAGCCTGCAAAGTCATCCTTCTAGAAAACTTTCCCGCAGCATCCAATGTTAACTGAATAAAACTCATTTGGATCTGACTTCACAAACCAATCAGATGAACGCTTTCTCATCTGAAAATATGGAACTTGATTTATTTTCACATAAGGAATATGAGGCTTCAACTAGATTTCTCAAATGATCAACTGGTCAACTGGCATTAATCTTAAAAGTCTGCCCTTCGATAACTTTATGAATTTAAAATCATTGAAACTACACAAGTTGGATTTGAAATCGACTGAGAAATATGGCCAAATGGATTTGACCATGATCTAAAAACCTTCATGAAGGTACATTTCCATGTTTACAACATAGGGGAACATATAATGTTGGAGATTTGTTTATGTGCAGATAGTTGATTGTATGTTTGTCATTGATGACAACATATAATATACAGCAGTGTCTTGTATGTATTTATCATTACAGGCATATGAAGCCTTGCGTGATCATTTCTATGTTGTAAACATGTTATAGATACTATGTTCATACACGTAGATTCAGATATGCAGTTTCAGTTTAGTTATGTTAATCTGTTTTGATAGTTACAGTTTCTGGAGATTATCTTTTAAGAGTCGACGTATTTACATTGTTTCTTGAGTTACGCCTATCTTCGGGATATGTGTGTTTGTATTCGTGTTTAGTTATGAGTTAATGATGATTATCCAAAGGCGCTAAATGTGATTTAACAAAAGCGTGATATTTGAGTTAATTTGGTAGAGCCGACTATGTGAAGCGACGCGTCCACTCATTTTGAGTTGCACGGTCCTAACTTTGATTGTGTGATTAGTTAAGCCGACAAGGAAGTTGCTGAAGTGTTTCCTACAGCTGTCGTGACCTTATTCTTGGGGAATATACATATAGCAGTTTAAATAAGATCGCTAAGTGTGAAAAATGAAGGAAAAAGAAAAGACAAAGCACGACAGAAAGTTAGACAGTAAAGCTACATCATTCATCAATTAAATATCTATGTGAAGAAACAGAAGAAGATTACAATTCACTGGAACTGATCAAGATAGCAGGTCTACTCAAATAGTTCATAATCAGATATAGTGTATATATGCCTGACAGAAGGTTGCAGCCTTCACCATTTGAGAAGTGAGCTCTTGGACAGTGTGTCCTCACCCTAACAGAGTTATTTGTAAAAGGCTCCTCACAGGGTCTAACCTTTGACCAAGTCTTTGTACTTATTGCATTGTAAAGATCAACTCTTAATAGGGTTGCAAGATCTTCTAACAAGGATCATTATAAACTAGTACAGTTATTTGTGGGTGCTAATTCCCAACGAAGTTTTTACCTAATTTGGTTTTCCCCGTCACCAAAATTGTGTTGTTCAATCTGTGTTATATTGTTGAGTTTATGTTTAAAGTTATTTTGTACTTGTAAAGGAGAAAAATGATGTTATTGGAATAAGAGTGTTTGATACTCAAATCACTTATCACCTTACATTTAATTCTTAGAATGGAGGGATAAATAAGGCATTCCCATTTATTCTCCAATGCACAAAGGAAGGATCCAAATTGATCAACCCAAAAAGGATCAATGCATAAATGAATCAACCTATTGGAAATAAGAATAAAGAAGGAGAACCTAGGTTTCCCTCTTAAAATGTGTGTGAATGTATGAATGTGAATGTGTGATAGATTTAGAATGATTAGGGATTTGAATTGAAATGAATGATATAAAAGTACAAACCTTGAAATATTGCAGATCAAAGAATGTTGTTTTCTGGGGTCTGTGCTCAGTTTCTGGAAAATCTGAAGTATGATCCGAAAAGGAAATGCAGAGACGAACAAAATTCAGAAATCTTTTTCCATTCTGATGTCGTCTTATGAAAAAGGTCGACCTTGACCCACAAATGTCAACCCTGACCCAATAATGTCGACCTTGACCTGCACAGATCTGAAAGTGATTTTGTTCGCAGATCCCGGAAGTTGGTCGAAAAGGGTATCCAGATCTGGTCTCAAATCTACTGTTCTGAACCTGTACCCACAAGAAAAAGAGGTTTTTTTTATTTTGGGGGAGGGGTTTCCCTTAGTCAAACCCCGATTTAGGAATTAACCTTGAAATCAATAATTGAAATAAGAATGCTAGCAAGTAGTAGAATTGAATCTAACACTGAAGCTATGATATTGAATAGATATGCAATTGTAATTCAAATGTAATCAAGTATGTAAGTATGAAAGCATGGACTTTAGAAACCATAAACCTCCATGATTGTATGATTGGAATCCACCTTGAAGAGATGATGAAAGAGTCTTGAAGATGCACAAAGGATCTTGAAGGAAGATCACACCATCATGATGGCTAGATCTAGGGCTTGAATGATAAATCTTGAATGCTTGAACCAAA
>MU226341.1:1114551-1172263 GCA_018584345.1 Thuja plicata | reverse complement strand
AGGAAATGCACATCTAACACCAAAAAGAAAGAGTTGTCTATCGCGGGTTCACCAAAATGTAAAGGAGAAAAATGATGTTATTGGAATAAGAGTGTTTGATACTCAAATCACTTATCACCTTACATTTAATTCTTAGAATGGAGGGATAAATAAGGCATTCCCCTTTATTCTCCAATGCACAAAGGAAGGATCCAAATTGATCAACCCAAAAAGGATCAATGCATAAATAAATCAACCTATTGGAAATAAGAATAAAGAAGGAGAACATAGGTTTCCCTCTTAAAATGTGTGTGAATGTATAAATGTGAATGTGTGATAGATTTAGAATGATTAAGGATTTGAATTGAAATGAATGATAGAAAAGTACTAACCTTGAAATATTGCATATCAAAGAATGATGTTTTCTAGGGTCTGTGCTTAGTTTCTGGAAAATCCGAAGTATGATCCGGAAAGGAAACGCAGAGATGAACAAAACCCAGAAATCTTTTCCGTTCTGATGTTGTCTTATGAAAAAGGTTGACCTTGACTCACAAATGTCAACCCTGATCCAATAATGTCGACCCTGACCTGCACAGATCCGAAAGTGACTTTGTTCGCGGATCCCAGAAGTTGGCCGAAAAGGGTATCCAGATCTGGTCTCAAATCTATTGTTCTAAATCTGTACCTACAAGAAAAAGAGGTTTTTTTTTGTTGTGGGAGAGAGGTTTGCCTTAGTCAAACCCCGATTTAGGAATTAACCTTGAAATTAATAATTGAAATAAGAATGCTAGCAAGTAGTAGAATTGAATCTAACAATGAAGCTATGATATTGAATAGATATGCAATTGTAATTCAAATGTAAGCAAGTATGTAAGTATGAAAGCATAGACTTTAGAAACCATAAACCTCCATGATTATATGATTGGAATCCACCTTGAAGAGATGATGAAAGAGTCTTGAAGATGTACAAAGGATCTTGAAGGAAGATCACACCATCATGATGGCTAGATCTAGGGCTTGAATGATAAATCTTGAATGCTTGAACCAAATCCCTTCAAAGACTTGAGGGCTTGAATCCTTGATCTTCAATGGAGGAATTGAATGCTTGAGAGGAAGACTTGAACACCCTGAGAGCTTGAAAACATGTAGAACAATAGATGCTTGAACAAAATTTTGGTTAGAGCTTTTTGCACTTAGAAGACTTAGAGAAAATGAGAGGAGAAGGCTTCCTTTTATATGAAATTAGGGCACAATTTTCTAAGGAGGCCAACATAGGAGAATTAAATTCCAATTAGACCCACGCCTCTAGAAGAGGACCTATATTAAATATAATTTAAGATTTACTGCTTCGGAACCCCAAAACAGCCGACCTGGAAGCGGGAAATGAATCTTGGATTACTCCTGACAACCGACAAATTTCTAAATTTGAAAGGGGGACCCAGGTCGAGGTCGAGGTTGACTCTGACCTAGGTAAAGGTTGAGGTCGACCTTGACCCAGGGGGTCAGAACCCCTGGAAAAAGTGCCAAGTGGGATAGAAGGTGCCCGGAGAGGCCCAATCAGGGTCCTGAACTAGCACATAAGCATGAGATGATGCAGAAACAGGATGATGATATGGTAAAGGTCAAAAACGTCCCCTAAGGAGGGCTAAATGCTCTTAACATGGAAGTGCTTCCATTTTAAGACAATACAGTACTTAATTAAAAAATAATTGAATATTGTAGATAAATGATTCACACNCCCCCCCCCCCCCCCCCTCTCAGTTATCTCTTGGGACTATTCCTAAAAATTGGTATCAGAATCAAGTGCCTTAGAGAGAAAGCTTAACAGCTTAAGGTAGATCAAATGGCATACTTCAGAAAAGAGAGTCCTAAGTTTGATGGAGAGAATTATCTTGACTCAAAGAATAAAATGATAACAAATCTACAGTGCGTTGGTTTTGAGATTTTTGAAATAGCCACTCAAGAAGTCATTGTTCCCTCTCTGAAAGACCTTGCAAAAAATGATGCCACTAGTAAACAAAAGGATGTATTCACCGCTAATGAAATTTCCAAGGAAGCCCTTATAAGTGCATTATCTGACAGTGAATTCTCTGAGATTAAGAAAGTAGATAAAGCCTACACCATATGGAAGTATTTATAAGATATGTTTGAAGGATATATCCAGGCAAAGAATGCGCGGAGAAAGACATGGAAAAAGAAGTATAACTTAGAGATGCTACTTGAAGAGAACATCAGAGCTTACAATCAGAGGATTAATGAAGCAGTTTCAGGAATCAGAAACAATGGTGGAGAAATTTCAAAGGAAGATATAATGGACAAAGTAATGACTACATTGACAGCAGATTATGAAAGCAAGATAAACATCTTGGATGAAACCATGCAATTTTAAAAAGACTTCAAGAGAGATACTTTGATCAGCAAAATCTCTACATTTGAGATATCAAAATTGAAGACAAAACCCAAAAGTGAAACAACTTTCAAAGCCTCAGTCAATGGTAAGAAATCATTGAGTAGCTCTAGTAATAATGAGAAAGAAGAAGTGGATACAAAACTAGAAGAAATCATTGCTATGATTGCCAAGAAAGAAAGGAAAGGTAAAAGAAAAATATGAAGGATAGCTACCATTCAAATGTTTTTCATGCAACAAAGTTGGCCACTTTGCATCCAAGTGTCCTACAAGAGTCAAGAAGTACAGATCAGATTACAAACCCAAATATACTAAGGAATGCTATCATGTTGAGGATGGTGTAACTAATGATGACTCAGGAGAAGATGAAATTGGATTTGTTGCAATTAAAGACATTGAAAAAATGCTTGAGGAAATGGACATTGAAGATGAAAAGAAGGCACAAGAGTTAGCATTAGTTTCCAAAGCAGACACCAGAACTGACTGGATCATTGAAAGTGGATGCTCACATCACATGACAAGAGACAAAGACATATTTGTACATCTAGACAAGTACAAAGGTGGTATGGTTAGATTTGGAGATAACACTCCCAAACCTATCATAGGCAGAGGTTCTATTACCTTAGATGAAAATAACAAAACAGATGATGTTCTTTATGTTGATGGTTTACATCATAGCCTACTAAGTGTTGGACAATTGCTTGACAAAGGATATCAGTTGGAATTCAAAGACAACAAGTGCATCATTAATAAAAAACAAGGAGATATGATTGCATCAGGCTCTAGGACTAAAGGTAATGTCTTTTAGCTCAATTCAGAAGTAATTTATTTTGTTGCAAAAGTAGATGACAATTGGCTATGGCACAAAAGACTTTGTCATATCAATTTTGACAACATAGTAAAGATAAGCAATGTAAACGTAGTAGGAGACCTTCCTAGTATTGCAAGACCAGTTGATACTATGTGCAGGGAATGTGTGATGGGAAAGCATGTAAGGAGCTCATTCAGAAGCAAGCAGAACTCAGCAAAAAACAAATTGGATCTAGTGCATACAGACTTATGTGGTCCTACTTAAACAAGATCATACTATGGGGAAAGGTATTTTATTTTATTTGTTGATGATTTTTCAAGGATGATGTGGGTTGCATTCTTAAAGGATAAGTCTGAAACCTTTGAAAAGTTCAAAATATTCAAAGCTAAAGTTGAAAATGAGTCTAGATTAAAACTAAAGTGTCTGAGATCAGTTAGAGGAGAATTCACCTCTGATCAATTTTATGAGTATTGCGAAGAAAATGGGATCAAAAGGCAGTTGAGTGCTCCTAGAACCCCTCAACAGAATGGGATTGCAGAAAGAAGAAATAGGATCATACTTGACACAGCGCACACTATCATGATAGAAGGAAAAGTTGCACACACCTATTGGAGAGATGAAGTCAATACAACAATATATACTATCAATAGAATTCAATTAAGGACAGGCGCAGATAAGACACCTTATGAACTTTGATTTGGTAATGTACCTACAGTAAAATACTTCAGAATCTTTGGAAGCAAATGCTACATCAAGAGAGATGATGGTGTTGGTAAGTTTGACGCTAGAAGCGATAAAGGTATTTTCCTTGGTTACTCTACTAAAAGCAAAGCATATAGATGTTTTAACTTGAGATTGAAGAAGATAATTGAAAGTACACATGCGAAGATTGATGAGAAGTTCATGATTCAAGAAAGATACTATGATTATGCACCTATGATTGAAGATGAACCCAGGCCTAGCAGTCAAGAAAATGTTATTGAAGAAATGTTTGATTGTATTGATGTAACATGCAATGACCCAGAAACAAGCAAAAAAGAATCACAGATAACAGATGAGGATGTCACACCTAAAGTTCCAAAATTCACAACCAGATACCATTCAAAGGAAGATTTCATAGGAGATCAGAGCAGTAGAGTTTTGACAAGATCTAAAACAAAAGGTTTAACAGTTGATGAAGAGGTATGTTTACTTTCACAAATTGAACCCTTAAGTGTTGAAGATGCATGTAATGATTCAGATTGGCAGAAAGCAATGGAAGAAGAATTAGATCAGATAATCAAGAATGACACATGAGAATTGGTTCCTAGACCTTGTGACAAAAATGTAATTGGAACAAAGTGGATATTCATAAATAAGATGAATGAAAAAGGTACAATGGTAAGAAACAAAGCAACACTAGTATGTAAAGGATATGCACAGAGAGAAGGAATAGATTACACTGATACATTTTCCCCTGTGAGGATACTGGAAGCTATTAAATTGTTTTTGGCCAATGCAACTTTCAAGAACTTTAAACTATATCAAATGGATGTCAAGACAGCTTTTCTAAATAGTGACTTAAAGGAAGAAGTCTACATAGAGCAGCCTGAAGGATTCAAACTTTCAGACAAACCAGACATGGTATGCAGACTAAAGAAAGTCATTTATGGACTTAAATAGGCCCCAAGAGCATGGTATGAGAGACTTGATGGCTACTAAACCAAGATTGGATTCAAAAAGGGAGCAGCAGATTGCAACTTATTCATAAGAGAGACACCTGATGGACTACTACTTGTTGCTATCTTTGTTGATGATATTATATTTGGAGGTAATGACAAGCTTAGTGCAAAATTCGCCAAAGAGATGCAGACTGAGTTTGAAATGAGCATGATTGGACCTATAAAATATTTTTTTGGATTGAATGTAAAACAAACTGACAAAGGCATATTCATAAATCAGTCTAAGTGTGTGAAGGAGATATTAAAGACTTTAAAGATGGAAGATTGCAAGTCAGTAAGCATCCTCATGATAACAGGAAGCAATCTCTCTAAAGATGATGATTCCACAGCAGTTGACAAGTCACTATACAAGTCTATGATTGGAAAACTCATATATCTCACTCAATCTAGACCTGATATTTCTAATGTAGTTGGCATTGTTGGAAAATTTGCAGCTGAACCTAGACAAAACCACTTAATGACAATAAAAAAGAATATTCAAATACTTAAAGGTAACTATAGACTATGGTTTATGGTATCCTAACTCAGAGAATGTACAACTTCATGTGTATACTGATCTTGATTGGGCAATTTGTGTTGATGACAGAAAGAGTACCTCGGGAGGAGCAGTATTCCTTGGAGATAGATTGGTCACTTGGACAAGCAAGAAGCAGAATTGTAATTCTCATTCAACAGCTAAGGCAAAATATGTAGTAGCAGCATTGAATTGTTCTATAATTGTTTGGATCAAACAAATGATAAAAGACTTTGGAATTCAGATTGATTATCCTATTTTTATTCACTGTGATAACACTACAACCATCAATATGTCAAAGAACCCTGTGATGCACGCAAAGACAAAACACATTGAAATAAAATATCATTTTCTAAGAGAAAAAGTTGCAGACAAAGAAGTAAAGTTGTATTATGTAAGCACTAAAGAACAATTAGCAGATATTTTTACAAAGCCTTTATCAAAAGATACTTTTGAGTATCTCAGGGAGAAGCTGGGAGTAATTCCCTTTCCTGGGTCTGATTAGAATTTGCAGCAAGAATATCAGTCCTTGGTGACTGATGAATGGTTGACTACTCTACTTCTAGAGTAGTAAATTTGTTTAATGGTATTTGGCACCCTTTGCTATTGATGTCAAAGGGAGAGTATATAGTAAGGGGGAGTATCTAGTCATGAAAGTAAAAACACAGTCAGAGGAGTTGTAGTGAAGAGGAACCTTTGATGAGGATATTGAGAAGATTGTAAAAAGAAAGACGATACTTTGGCTTGATGGTGTTTTTAATCATATGTTGCCATCAATGTCAAAGGGGGAGATTGTTGAAGATTTGTTTCTGTGCAGATAGTTGATTGTATGTTTTTCATTGATGACAACATATAATATACAGCAGTGTCCTATATGTATTTATCAGTACGGACATATGAAGCCTTGCGTGATCATTTCTATGTTGTAAACATGTTATAGATACTATGTTCATACACGCAGATTCAGATATGCAGTTTTAGTTTAGTTATGTTAATATGTTTTGACAGTTACAGTTTCTGGAGATTATCTGTTAACAGCTGACGTATTTACATTATTTCTTGAGTTGCACCTATCTTCGGGATATGTGTGTTTGTATTCATGTTTAGTTATGAGTTAACAATGATTATCCAAAGTCGCTAAACATGATTTAATAGAAGCGTGATATTTGAGTTAATTTGGTAGAGCCGACTATGTGAAGCGAAGCGTCCACTCATTTTGACTTGCGCGGTCCTAACTTTGATTGTGTGATTAGTTAAGCCAACAAGGAAATTGTTGAAGTGTTTCCTACAGCCCTCGTGACCTTATTCTTGGGGAAGATACATATAGCAGTTCAAATGTGATCGCTAAGTATGAAAAATGAAGTAAAAATAAAAGAGAGAGCAGAACATAAAGTTAGACAGTAAAACTACATTATTCATCAGTTAAAGATCTATGTGAAGAAATAGAAGAAGATTGTAATTCACTGGAACTGATCAAGACAACAGGTCTACTCAAATAGTTCATAATCAGATATAGTGTATATCTGCCTGACAGAAGGTTGCAGCCTTCACCATTTGAGCAATGAGCTCTTGGACAATGTGTCCTCACCCATAACAGGGTTATTTGTAAAAGACTCCTAATAGGGTCTGACCTTTGACCAGGTCTCTGTACTTATTGCAATGTAAAGATCAACTCCTAATAGGGTTGCAAGATCTTCTAACAAGGATCATTATAAACTAGTATAGTTATTTGTGGGTGCTAATTCCCACTGGGGTTTTTACCTAATTTGGTTTTCCCCGTCACCAAAATTGTGTTGTTCAATTCTGTGTTATCTTGTTGAGTTTATGTTTAAATTTATTCTGTACTTAATTGAAAAAGAATTGAATCTTGTAGCTAACTAATTCACACCCCCCCCCCAGTTATCTCTTGGGACTATTCCTAACATATAATTCTTTATTTCATTTAATCAGGGACAAACTGTGGGACCCCAAAGTAGGGTACTTTGTAATTTTGCATTTCTTACCCAAAGAAATAGAACAAATTACAAACATAACGGCTTTGGAAAACTTGTCATATGAACTCACAGGGGTCTGCAAATGGATATGCTAACTTACTTTCATGTCTACAATGTCTCTGAATACTCCTTATGCCATGAGTATCAATTTGGGCTTAAGATGCAAACCTCCAAAATGGGTTACTTAGTAAAAACTAAATATGTGCACAATGCAGATTTGTGTCAACACCTCTAAACAACTATCCCAAAAACACATCCATACTAACTTCTGAGAGTTGCAAACCAATATACTGTCTCAATGATAGGTGGTGCACATGTCCCCCAAGGGATGTCTCATGAAAAACTTCGGGTCTCAATTTGCTAGCATGCAAAGAATGCCTTATCAAAAGTCTTTTGGAGTAGTAACTTTCCCTCAGAGCAATTTTTTATCTGGTCACTCCAAATTTCTCCAAAATTTGAGAGTGCCAACAGTGGCTCTGGCTAGGGATGCATGCCCCTTGAGGGCATGCAGAGGATATAGAATCTCTTAGTGGAGCAGACCAATAAAAAAATCATATTACTTTTCTCTTGACTTCAAAAACGGGTTCCTTATTGAAAACTCAAAACACCAAACATTGTTGAAAGCAAAGAAACTATACAACATACACATTATCTACAAAGGGCCCCAAGCCACAAAACTGAAGTCAACCCTTACCTCTATCAAATATCTGATTTTCATCTCCATGTACCAAAGATAAACTGAAATCACCATTGTCATATGTCTGATCAATCATGTTGTAATCTCTTATCAATATATTATAGAAAATGAATACTTGGAAATCAACACAATACTGCAGATGTTGATCATTGTGTGACATAAAAAAATCACACCCTTGAAAATCAAAGATCAGCTAAAAAGAAAATAATTTCAATCCTAGATGCATGTTGGAATCATTAGGCACATGTGTCATTAGTTTGCATAAAATATGGAAGTTCACTTACAACAACTGCTTGCAAACCAGAATGTCACACATCCAAATAACAACTTGATTGCATATCATCTTGTTGATCACAACTTCTATCAGCATCGTCCAAACATAAAAATGTATTGTCAATCAATGGTTCATTAATCACTTGCAAATCGGAAAAAACACATTCAGATTTATCATTCTCTTTAGCATCAAGGTCCATACAAGAGCCCTTCACCCTAAGCTCATCCAAATCTGAGTTGATACCAGCATATGAATCATCGTATTTATCATATTTGACATAATCAAATTTTTCACAATCATATGCACCTCCATCTTGCACATTATTTGTCTCAAAAGTAGGAAAAGAAAACTCAGCATACGTCTCACACTTCATACCCATCGGCATGTCATCATTGTCAAAGAATATATCAACCGGGTACTGAGAAGTAGAATCTATATTATGTGCATACCTCTGAAAATCAACAGCTAAGAGTTCTGAAATTTTCTCACTGCTTAGTGGGTGTTGAACTTTATTTTCACCTTTGGTTTCACTCTTAATGTTGCAAACATCTTCCTTATTAGAAACAAGGATTGTAACTTCTTGACTCATGTCATTTTGTGCAAAATAATAACCACAGTAAGTTACATTTACATCATAATCATCCTCTTGATGTCCACAAAACTCTTCCTTAAACTGAGACACGAAATTTGCACTATTATGCTGAGAAAGAGAACAATCTGCAAATTTAATGGAAACATTATCAACTATATATTCATCCTCAACATCTTGATATTCATTTACTTCATTGTCAGCATCATAATCAGCATCCTCAGCACAACTAGAGTTAGCATCATCAACATTTCCAGATTCAGATTTCTCAATCGAATATATCCATTTTTTAACATGTTCAATGCCTTCTTCTCTTGAAGTTCAACACCTTCTGGAAGCTTATCATATGCAATAGAAAAAATTTCATAAAACAAATGTATTGATTCTTCCTTCCTTTCTCCTACATGTGTTCTTAAGAACAAAATGGTTTCCTTTCGGATGATTTGGTTTAACGATGCATTATCCCTTTGAATTTCTTCAAAATCTGTCAAATAAGTTTCAGATCTAGGCAACATATCTTGATCCATTAAATTTGGAATCTCCATTGCACCATTTACTAACAATACATCTTATCTTTCACAAACTTCTATCAAATTTATGCAATCATTTATTTCACATAACAACATACTTCTAATTTGATGACTGGAATTTGGACCAAGAAGTATGAAAAATTTTAGATCTACTTTCCCTTTTTCTAGTGACTTCTTCACCTTATAAGAAAACCATTCATAAACTATTCGCATGGAAAAAGTTTGCCCATGAAAATCAAAATACCTAGCACGCATTGTAGTGGCAGCAAAATGCTATATCTAAAGTTACCTTCACACCTTCCACTAAGTCTTTTGTAGAGTCGCCACCTCCTTTCAAAGGACAGAAAACTTGAACAGTTGAGACTTAATCCCAACTAATTCTCTTCAAACTTTCTAGTGATTTTCATGATGGGGGAGCACTGCATGTTCATTGATTCCTCCATTGGCATCCCTTCCTTCAAAAATTTAGAAGCTCACACTGTTTTTATTTGGGATGCTACTTCACCTCAAGATCTTGTGACTGCCTTACTGATCTTGCAGCTATTTGAAATAGATCTTTCATTTAGCACTGCTGCAGAGACTGGAGTCGCCACCCAATAAAAATTGGGAAATATATTATGACAGTTTGCAAGGACAAACCCCTTTGCAAAATCACCTTTACAAGATAAAACTGACTCCTCACAAGACATCAATTCTTGGACAAAAATATCTCAGGCACAAAACAATATCCTTCAAACCCCATAACATGAAAAATAACTTTTCAACTCTATGCAATTTTGGATAGACTTAACTAGACTGAAAATCAACAAGGCAAGGAGAAAGCTCAACTGAAACCTTATTACTTATGCAATTCCTACTCACGATCCCCAGCAGAGTCGTCATTTTGTTGGTGGCTCGGATGGGTCAAACGATATGATCAATAGAACACCAAAGCTTCCTTTAAAAGTTCAACAAGATTTTTTACATCTCTTTCCCCAGTAGAGTCGCCATTTTGTTGGTGTTTTGAAAATGATTTATGCTATGGAAAGCTACCAATATACCTATGGATAAATATTCAAGAGTGGTTAACTTGAAGTATTGGAAATCTTAGATAATTGGACCAATTATAGGGACAAGACTGCCTTCTACACTTTTGGCTTTGCAATACCTAGGCGGGTATACCTAATCCAACTCAACATCTTTTACTTTGCAACTTTCTCTGGATTCTGAATAACAGAAAATGATAACAAAATACTGAATGACAACGACTCACTCATTAATTCTCAATTATCATGAATAACATACAACAAATAACCATGAAACTCACAAGGACTTCAGAGTTATTTAATATTTGTAGAATATAACCAAACCCAAATAAACATGTATCAATGCAAAAACTATCAATTTCTAGTCAGTGCCTTATCCATTGGGCAATATCCTTTAAGCAGATTTAGAAATATAGAAATCAACTAATGTCAAATATTCCAAGCAATGAATACAATTATCCCAAACCCATACTTCTTATAAGATCCTAGTGTTTACCAAAATGAATCTATGTTTTACTTAGAGCATTATTTAATTTGATCCTAGATCAAAACTTAGATATAAGAACATATACACAGATAAACTCTATGCAATTAAATTAGAAAATCCATAACTCATAAGATAAACACCTAAGGAGAGATTGAAATCTGAATATTTGTATTAAGTGTGAGGAATCATACTCATGTATACAAATTTGCAATCAGACATACACCACTTCAATAAACTGCAAAAGACTAGAGAATTTCTATTCTGTATCTACACACCTCCAATTTGGTCAATAAACTACATCCCTAATGGAACCAAAAGAAATGGAACCTCCTGGAGCCAAGCAAAGTGGAACCCTCTTTGGAGACCAAAATTGGAACCCTTTACAATTAAAAGAAAAGAAAGATATAGAAGAGGGAAAGCCAGGTTTATCCCGAAATTGTCACCTGTCCTCTTTCCATAATATCTCTTCAACCACCAAAATCTGATATGATTTTCATGCATCCTCTTGACAAATTTGATTAATTTGATGCTCTGTTCTACACTTCAAAATCTGGAGAATCTCCCGTGAATACCTTGTTTACATTTTGAAAATAATATTAATTTCAATGCTTTGTGCAGATTTATTTCCTTAAGTTTGTGCAATAGCATTAATCCTTTTGCATATTAATCATTTATTTCCTTTCATTATACCTGTGCAATGCAATTTGTGATTTCAATAATTTATACTATATAACCTGTGCAATTTTGATTTTAATACTTGCACATTATATTTATTTCTACACTTTCTGCACATGCAGCACCAGATTTTGCCACTTGTCACTACCTAATTTGCTCTGTCAATCCACCTAGGTGCCTGCATCATCTTCCTTGTCTTCAATCTGCCTGGGCCCGCCACCTGTTGGGCTTCAACATGTCACACAGGCGTGATCCCTTGAAGATATTTGTCGAGCATCTTTCGGATCAAGGCTTTATGCCAACCGTTGATCTCGCCTACCTCGGTATTCGCGCCCATCTGAGATGCCTCTGTTGTGAGCTTTCCACATCACCTTCCACCTATGTGCCTCGCTATCGGCCCTCCCACATGTCGCGTAGACGCAATGGCTCAATGATATCCTCCACGCATCTCTGGGGGTTAAGGCATCGCGCTAGCTGTTGATCTGAATCGCCTTCATCACATGTCATTGATCTTATGTGCCTCGGGATCTGTGCACGTCCCAATGATGTCCTCTGCCACGTGTTGCTCCATGTCACCCTACGTGCGGGCCCTGCCAAAATTTGTTTGTCTTCGCAATCCACTGGTCAGGCACGGTCGCCCATGAGCTCCGCCCAAGAACAGTCACCAAGAGCCTCTAAGCTCTTTTCTTCAAGTTAGTATGTAATTGTTTTTGTATATAAACATCTTTAAATACCACTCCCCCACCAATGTGGGATAATTCCTTTGATAGTTTTAAAGATTTCTCTTTAATCGCGTGCCCAAAATTTGGTTTGCCTACCATATCGAGCACATGCCTCCACTGGGCATTGTCACCGAGAGCTCTTTAGCTCTTTACTTCACATTACCATTCAAGTGGTTTACCTTATAAACCTTGCAGTTCTCCACATCCCAATCAATGTGGGATAATTTCCCATAGTAATTTTTATATCTCCTTACCTTGTGCGCCAAAATGTACCTTACTTCAAGCTCCGACCATCACCCCTTCCAACCGCGCTCTCCCCAAGGCGATGTGCTTTAACCAAACTTCCATGCATATTCTTTCATATAAAAAAACTAATAAATTCCCTCCCACGATGCATGTGGGACTTTTCCCAAAAGCTTGTTTACAAACTTGCACGCGCGCAATCAAATCTTTGAAGCATTTTTTAAACAGTTCACACGTTTTGTGTATGCTTCCATCTTGGTGTGATCCAGAGAAATTATGGCCGCCCCATTTCCTATTCTATACGCAACCCTTTGAGGGATGCCTTACAATGTTCTGAAACTTCTGGCTTGGCGCGGCAGGGAGGAAAATGGTGTGATTATTATTTAAACGTACCCTGCTCAAACACTTCTACTTTTGCATTGGCAGGGAACATACTGGGAGAGGATGTTGCAAAGGTTGTGGAATTTGGCATTACACCTACCAATTTGTATTTGCTTGAGATTATTTAAAATGCCCTCCGTAGTTTTCTTCACAAATTGATGGACATATGTTTTCCTAGCAAGGTGCTCCTCACAAGGACGGTTGTATGTTGTCCAGACTGGCTCACCCTAGAAAAATCCTCATGATATTAATGTAGTTATTTGTGTCGATGGTAGATTCCTGCTGGCAGGATGATCATATCTCCTTTCTTAATCCATATTTGTATCCATCGATCCTCTTTATCCCTTACATCAAAGTAGCCACTACCCTCTAAGCAATAGCAGATCTCTTCATCTGTATGCAGGTGCTCCTCGTAGGAGTTTTTAATCTTCTCATGGTAGTTTGCAAGCTTCTCGAGACATATTGTCAACATATCCTTATATTTATATCCTCTAGTTTACTGTATCTATTGCAATTCTGGGTCTGTCTAAAAATTGTCAACATCCAACTTCTAGTAAAGAACTCCAACATTTGCTAATTTTTCTAATAAGACATATTGTGGAGGATTTGTCTGGTGTGGTAACCTTTGATCTTCAACCAAATCATCCAAGTACTAGGCTTCCATACGCGTTTCCTAGAGGGCCAAAAATAGGGAATGTCAAGGGATGGCGGTGTGTGTGTGTGTGTGTGTGTGTGTGTGTGTGTGTTGGAAATGGGTTGAGTAACTGAGAGGGGAGGGGTGAATCAGTTACCACAAAAACAAATCCAAGTCCCTCAGATGTCTTAATCAAACTTATCACTGTTACTCGGTTAACAAAGATATTTTGTTGTTACTCAGTTAACAAAGCAATCTTAAAATATTAACTATGATTTATCCTTTAGTGATTAAGTGTAGAAACATAAAGCATAAAGAAAATAACATGTACACATATGACACCAAGATTTAACGTGGAAACCCAATTTGGGAAAACCGCCAATTGCAACTAGTTGTTTTTCACTCTTCTGAAGTGAGCCCTGTTAGGAGCCAACCCTGTTAAAGGTTACAAAACACACTGTAAGGTGTGACCCTGTTAGAGGATTTAATCACCCTGTAAGGAGTGGCCTTGTTAGAGGTCTTCAAACACTTCAATGTATAAATGTCACCTTGTTAGAGGATTTATGAAAGACTGTTAAGTCTACTCTGTAAAGAGATTTGGATCACTGCTACAATTGTTAGAGAGTAACAATGGATTGACTTGTTTGACAAAGCAACTGTCTTTGTTGATTCAGATCTTTGCTCTAGCTTTAAATTGGATCCTCACTTATCAAATATTCTATTGCAGCTTTGTCTGGATGTTCTGTCTTTAATCAGAATTCCATCTGATTTCGCCTTCACTCTTCATATCAAAAGAACTCTTCCACTTCTTACTTCTTACACATTCAATCCAAACTTGACCTAGCATATATATGATAGGCCTTGTCAAGTCGGCTTGTATAACCTTCCAAATAAATAATAAAACTTAACTCGGTCAGCTGCATATAACCAATTAAACATAAAGTGTAAAATGTTGTTGGTCGGCTGACACTAAATGCATAACTCGGTTAACACTGTAATCCTTCAATGCATGACCGTTGTTGTATTCCCCGAGTGAACTCGGTTAGAACTGAAAATCACTTTGGTCTTCTTCAATGCCCGAGAGAACTTGACATACACTGACTATGTTCGGTTTAGGTATAGACATTTGTGTAACATCACTACATTTGTGTATACATCAATGACAATACACAATTGAATAATTGTCATCAACAATCTCCCTCTTTGGCATTGATGGCAACACAACATGTCATAATACAAAGAATTTTAGAGCAACAGAAACAAGGATAAAATTTTATTAATGTCCTCACCTTCATTTTTATTCTCATCTAGAAAATTCCATTTGTCTTCACAATCACTGAAATACAGATTTCTCCCTCTTACACCAATCTTTGTTTCTGATAAAATTTCTCCCTCTGTCATCAATAATCTTTCCCTTAATAATTTCTTTTGGCGTGACATCAATAATATCTCCCTCTTTGACATCCAAATGCCAAAGACGCTATCCAATGAAATTGTAGTGTACTTGATGTACTGATTCATATGCAATAAGCTCTGACAATCTGCATCAACATGTTATATCTTTTATGTAGCTCAGTTGATGCATCACTAATTTGTCCATTAGTGAGCCTCAGTTAGGGAAATCACCCCTAGCTTTCCAGTAAGATACAAGAATGCATCCTTAGGTAAAGGTTTTGTGAATATGTCTACAATTTGTTCTTTAGTATTCACATATTCCAACCTTACTTCCTTGTCCTGAACCAATTCCCTCAAGAAATTACACTTTATTGCAATATGCTTAGTATTAGTATGCATCACAGGGTTCTTTGAAATGTTAATTACACTAGTGTTGTCACAGTAGATAATAACTAGTTCTTTGATTTCCTCCTTCATACCTAACAACAGTTGTTTGAACCATATGATATTTGAACAATTTACTGCTACAGCAACATACTCTGCCTTTGTTGTAGACTGAGAGATGCAATTCGGTTTCTTGCTGGTCCAAGAGGCTAACCTCTTTCCAAGAAATAACGCTCCACCACTGGTGCTCTTTCTGTCATCAATACTTCCTTGCCCAATCAGCATTAGTAAAAGTCTTCAAATCAAAGTCTCCTCCTTTCTTATACCATAATTCACAATCTTCAGTACCCTTAAGATATCTCAGAATCCTTTTGATAGTCATCAAATGATTCTCTCTAGGATTAGCTAAAAACATTGCAACAATACCAACTGCTAATGCAATATCAAGTCTAGTGTGAACAACATATTGAAGTTTACCAATCATGGATCTGTAGGTAGTTTGATTTACCTCCTTTGAGTCATCATCCTTAGACAACTTATGTCTAGTAGACATAGGTGTCCCAACTGGTCTGGAATCTTTCATTGCAAATTTCTTCAGTATCTCTTTGATGTATTTAGACTGAGTAATGTAGATACCATCCTTCATCTCATGAACTTGTAAACCAACAAAGAATTTGATTTCTCCAAACATAGACATCTAAAATTCCTTACTCATAGCTTCGGAGAATGCTTTGCATAAATCATCATATCCAGTGAATAGTATATCATCAACAAATATCTCTACTAATAGTATCTTGCTCTGAGGTCCTTCTTTGATGTACAAGCTACTATTGTCATTAGTTCTCTGAAATCCAATACTTACTAGGTAACTATGTAATCTTTCATACCATGCTCTAGGAGCTTGCTTCAGTCCATACAAGGCTTTGTGCAATTCACAAACCATATTTCTTTTGTTAGAATCAACAAAACCTTCACGTTGCTCAATATAGACTTCCTCTTCCAGAATTCCATTCAAGAATGCAGATTTTACATCCATTTGGTGTACCTTGAATCCTTTATGTGTTGCATATGCCAAAATAGTTCTGACTCCTTCAAGTCTTGCAACAAAAGCAAAAATTTCTCCATAATCAATACCCTCTTCTTGAGCATATCCTTTACACACTAATCTTGTTTTGTTTCTAGAAACTTCTTCTTTTTCATTCATCTTGTTTCTGAAAACCCACTTAGTACCAATCACATTCTTGTCTTTTGGTCTAGGCACAAGAGTCTAGGTTTTGTTCTTTTCTATCTGTTCAATCTCTTCATTCATTGCTTCTATCCAACTTTCATCATTCAATGCATCTTTAATGGATCTAGGTTCAATGTCACTAAGCAAACATGTATCTTTAAGTTTGTTCCTTGTCATTATACCTTCTGTCTGATCTCAAATTATTTGCTCAGGTGCATGATGCCTTCTAACATATTTGGCAGGTACAGGTTCCTTCATCTTTGATTCTGGGCTTGCTCCACTTGGTTCACCATGCTCAAACATTATGTTCTGCTCTTCTAACTGATACTCGGGTTCTACTGTCTGAGACTCGAGTGCCTATGTCTGAAACTCGGTTCCCTCTGTCTGTGGTGTACCTGGGGCAGATACTTATCTCTTGATTCCTTTTTCATTGCAAAATTCATTGAACTCATTATAAATGAATTCACCTCCTCTATCAAATCTTAAGCATTTAAGTTTCTTTCATGTTTCCTTCTCAACTCTGGCAAGGTACCACTTAAACTTCTGAAAGGCTTCTGATTTTTCTTTGAGAAACATAACAGTCAGTATTCTAGAATGTTCATCAACAAATAAAATGAAATACTTCTCTCCTGTGTAACTTGTTGTTCCAATTGGTCCACACAGATCAGTATGCACTAACTCCAAGACTTCTTTTGTATTGTAATTCTTTCTCTTGAAACTAGTTTTGCTCATCTTCCATATTTGACATTGTTTGCATATTGTCAATTAAGGTTTCTTCAGAATAGGAATACCTCTTACTCTTTTCTTCTTGCTTATGTTGACCAGGTTATCAAAATTCACATGACACATTCTTTTATGTCATAACCAGCTTTCTTCTACTTGTGCAATAAAACATGAACTTTCAATGAGATCACGATAAAATAGATTACCTTTTGTTTGCCTGCTAGTTCCAACTAGGTTTCCCTTACCATCCAGGAGCTTGGCCTTACCATTCATGAATTCTACCTTGAAACCAAAGTTATTCAGTTGTGCCACACTTAGTAGGTTACGCCTTAGTTTTCAACCCAATAAGCATTGTCACATTTGATTCCTTCGGTTAGAGCAATACAGCCTTTACCTTTCACATAGCAAGGTTCATCATTCCCAAAACTGACACTCCCACCATCATAGTGCTCAAGATGTTCAAATTTAGTTTTATCACCAGTCACGTGGTGAGAACAACTACTATCAATTATCCAAGTGTCATTTTTGCTAATATGAGAGCAAAGTGCAGTCTTTTCATTATCGTCATTGTCTGACTCGTCCTTAATAGCAATGTAAACCATTTCATCTTCATCTTCATCACTATCAGAATCTTTTGCAATATAACAAGATTTCGTACCTTTGTCCTTGTAGTTTTTATAGCTTTTGAAATCTTTCTTGCCTTTGTACCTGTTGAACTTTCTCTCACCTTTGTCTTCTTTGTTTGGACACTTAGCAGCAATGTGACCAACCTCATCACATGAAAAGCAAATCAATGGTATTCTTCCTTTGTACTATCATTTTCATTTGGCAGCTCTCTTTGCAAGTAATGCTTCAATGATTTCTAGATCTTCATCATCACTGTCACTACCAATCTATTTTCCTTTTGAGTTTCTATCCATCTTACCAAGGTTTAATTTAGCTTTGAATGCAGACTCAAAATTGCTAAAATTAGGAGAATAATTGTCAAAATTGTCCAACTCAAAAGTTGTAAGCCTTCCAACCAATGCATCTAGAGTTATATCATTAGTACACCTCATCTCTTGAATAGTTGAAACTCTAATTGCATAGATAGGAAGTAAAGTTCTCAATACCTTACTGACCATTGTTTTGTCTTCAATTGTTCCACTGGCAGCTCTGATGACACTAACACTTTAATTGATTCTTTCACTATATTTTGTAATGTCTTCTCCTTCTTTCATTTTCATCTGATCAAACTGACCTCTGAGACTTTTTGCTTTGGCTCTCTTTACATTGTCATCTCCTCCATGTATATCATGCAATTTCTTCCACATATCATAGGCAGTAGGGCAGTCCTTGACTTCATCAAATTCGGAATAGTTGAGTGAAGAAGTTATATCAATCATCATTATGTTATGATTCTTCATGTCCACCATTTGATCCACAGACATAGGTCTCGGTGGTTCTACATACTTGTGGTCCAAGAATTGCAAACCAATATCTCCAATAGTAGATAGATGTAGCCTCATCAAATCTTGTCATGCAGCAAAGTTGTCTTTGTTAAGCTTGGGAATCTCCCTTCTATAAGACATCTTTGATCTTTAGATTAGGCCTTGAAACCTTCCCTAAAAGCACCAAATGCTCTGATACCAATTGTTGGAAATGGGTTGAGTAACTAAGAGGGGAGGGGTGAATCAGTTACCACAAAAACAAATCCAAGTCCCTTAGATGTCTTAATCAAACTTATCATTGTTACTCGGTTAACAAAAATAAACTGTTGTAACTCGGTTTACAAAGCAATCTTAAAATATTAACTATGATTTATCCTTTAGTGATTAAGTGTAGAAACATAAAGCATAAAGCAAATAACATGTACACAGATGACACCAAGATTTAACGTGGAAACCTAATTTGATAAAATCACCAATTGCAATTAGTTACTGTTTTTCACTCTTTTGAAGTGAGCCTTGTTAGGAGCCAACCCTGTTAAAGGTTACAAAACACACTGTAAGGTCTGACCTTGTTAGAGGATTTAATCACCCTGTAAG
This sequence comes from Thuja plicata, assembly GCA_018584345.1. Classification (NCBI taxonomy): domain Eukaryota; kingdom Viridiplantae; phylum Streptophyta; class Pinopsida; order Cupressales; family Cupressaceae; genus Thuja; species Thuja plicata. The sequence goes on along the minus strand of MU226341.1, from coordinate 1,152,823 downwards.
GAGTGGCCTTGTTAGAGGTCTTCAAACACTTCAATGTAGAAATGTCACCTTGTGAGAGGATTTATGAAAGACTGTTAAGTCTCCTCTGTAAAGAGATTTGGATCACTGCTACAATTGTTAGAGAGTAACAATGGATTGACCTATTTGACGAAGCAGCTGTCTTTGTTGATTCAGATCTCTGCTCTGGCTTTAAACTGGATCCTCACTGATCAAATATTATATTGCAACTCTGTCTGGATGTTCTGTCTTTAATCAGAATCCCATCTGATTTCGCCTTCACTCTTCATATCAAAAGAACTCTTCCACTTCTTACTTCTTACACATTCAATCCAAACTTGACCTAGTATATATATGATAGACCTTGTCAAGTTGGTTTGAATAACCTTCCTAATAAATAATAAAACTTAAGTTTGTCGGCTGCATATAACCAATTAAACATAGTGTAAATTGTTGTTGGTCGGCTAACACTAATGCATAACTTGGTTAACACTGCAATCCTTCAATGCTCGACTGTTACTGTATTGCCAGAGTGAACTCGGTTAGAACTTAAAATCACTTTGGTCTTCTTCAATGCCCGAGAGAGCTTGGCATACATTGACTGTGCTAAGTTTAGGTATAGACATTTGTGTAACATCACTGCATTTGTGTATACATCAATGACAATACACAATTGAATAATTGTCATCAACAATATATATATATATATATATAGAGAGAGAGAGAGAGAGAGAGAGAGAGAGAGAGAGAGGGCAATAAATNTGTGTAACATCACTGCATTTGTGTATACATCAATGACAATACACAATTGAATAATTGTCATCAACAATATATATATATATATATATAGAGAGAGAGAGAGAGAGAGAGAGAGAGAGAGAGAGAGGTCAATAAATGATAACAACAATATCAATATGTAAATAAATCATGGGAGTGGTAGTATAACAGCATAATAATTTTCAATAAAGCATTATAACAGCAGTCTATAACATCAAAACACAATATTCTATGAAACTAAGCCTCATTCGGGCTATCAATATCCAAAGACTCAAAACCATCTGAGTCACGATCACCCTCTGGCAAAAGTGGATCATCCAAAGGTAGCCACTATGGTCAGTGTCAAATGGTAAACATTTTCATTAAAAATAAAGTAAAATCATACAAAGAAATAAAACAATGCATTTTTTTAATCTCGAAACTCAAGAATGAAACTTTTCAAGCCCAGTATTGAGACTCGAACTTGGCATGCCTTAAAATATTAAACAACTGTAACTTTTGATGTGCATTACATTGAATATATTTGATTCTCCTACATTTGAAAATAGATAGTTGTTTTGATTCTCATACATTTGTAATTTGAATACATTGTTTTAATTCTTGTATGGAGTTGAGAAGCAAACAAAAATTTTAGTTTATTTTCTTTTAAGGTAGGAAATGTCCCACGTCGTTTGGGGATGGCTAGTTGTCCCCAAAACGTCCCCTGGCCGTTTCAGGGACAGGCAGCCATCCCCAAATGGCAGAGGATGTTTCTTGCCATTTTGGCCAATTTATGCTCATCAGGGACGGCAGGGGGACATCCCCTTTGCGTCCCAGAAATGCCAAGGGGTCAGGGACAAGGGATTTGGGGACAGGGGACGCGTCCCCATGTAGCATAGCTTATTACCATTACAAAACATCCCTACCGCCACATTGTTAGGGAGGCCCTTAAATTGTGTTATTAATAAAAATTGCAAGATCTTCAACATAGATATGCAAAGTAGGAAAGCAGATATCTTTCTTTATTACATTAATTGTAGGTTAATCCTGCATCTGGCTGGAGAGAATAGCTGCAAAATAGTTGTTGCCAACATCCTGTAAAGCAGCGTAAGATGTAAATATGGACACACTACTACCAAGCTCTAGGTGGACCACAAAAGCAAAGTTTGATATCCAATATGACTAAAATGTCTTCTCTTGGAAATATCAAATTCACAGACAAAGGACTGAATAATACATATACAGTTTCGACTGATGGTTTGATGGCCTTAAACTAGTCCTCTTGACCCTTTTACTTTCAGTAAACTATAAAGTACATGCTAAAGCACACAAATTATACGTGTAGAAAGCATCTTTTTCATACACCATTTTCATAATTGACATGTCATGCAAAATGCATTTATCACCTACTGTAACCCCCAAGACATACAGTTTGAATTGTAGACTTAAAGTAAATTATAAAGTACATGCTAGTGCACACAAATTATACATGTAGAAAGCATCTTTTCATGCAATGTGGTCCATTTACACAATTGACATATGTAACAGCAAATGCATTTATCACCCATTGTGGGCCCCAAGACATACAGTTTGCATTTTTGACATTATTGTTAATTTCCATGGTCAACATACCCAAACTAATCATGTGTCTTTCCCTTGATGTACCTTGTCCATGCACCAAACTTTCCTGTGCATCCTCATATATCCTTGTAATCAAATTATTGGCATCTATGCCTTTGTCTGGATTAATTTCAACAAACATGTCTATTTCCACATGTTCTACTTGAAATGGGAATTTATTTATTTAAACTATTTAATGAAATATATTAATATAATGAAACCTGTGGTCTAAAGATGAAAAACATTCTGCATAATAAAATTATTGGCTGCCACTAGCTGAAACCCGGTTTAAAGAAGAATTTCTTCATTTAAATCATTGTTTATTTTGAGCTCCAAATAAAATATTAACAAAACATTAAACCAACTTATTCAGTGTTTATATATGCTTTCATAATTTATCAAATGACATAACCTTTAGTTGACTCAAGAGCGTTCTTCTAGATTAGGCCTTTGGTCTACAATGCTTGCACTTGGAATATCTTCAAAAGCATTTGGATACTGGCTAGAAATCCGTGCCTTCATACTTCTACAATACAAACAAGAAGGCAGTTTAGAATAATGATCAACAAATCTGGATCCAAAATTAAGATTATTTCCCAAAATGAAAAACACAACAAAGCCAAATTCAAAATTAAGATAGTTTCCCAAAGAGATATATGCCACTCTAGGAAGATGATCAGAGAATATACTCAGATTAAATATGACAAAACTTAGCATGAACCCATTATATTGAGGAAAGGACCAGCATTCTTTAATACTTCACTTCACCCTCATTATACTTTTGGGTATCTGCTTCTTGTGAAGCTTACAGGATAAGTCAACTTTTTTGCTTCAATGTGTCAACTTTCTCATTGCTAGCTGTGTAGAAATTGTAAGAAAACTCCAAACCGAGCATCCTTACAAATTAGGTAATATTTGACATTCTCGTGTACTACCATTGTCTTGCATACCTTGTGACACTTTCTTATGCAGGTGAAATTTCTGTCTTGAGTAAGTGGATAAATTCTGATTATCAACTTAAGCTTTTTTTTACAACTGCATAGTTTGTTTTCTACATCAATAGTATGCCAGAGCACGCCTCATGGTGAAGACCATGTGTTTGTGTGGGAAAGGAACAGTTAACAATCCTGGGGGGATTAGGATATGTATATGCTGCAGTCTAAGAAGAGTGAGGTGTCCAGTGTGGTCTCATATACCTTAACACTAGCCTACAATGTAAGCATGGATAGGTGCACGGGATTCCAAGCATTGTAAACTTCAAGAGGGATCCCTCCTTTCCTTTCAAGTTAAATAATGAAAATTATACCACCATAGTCACAAATGTACTCAAGACATCTTCACCAAAGAATCGGACTTCAGAATTGGCATAGCGTGCGGCAGTAAATAGAAAATAAATTACAACAGCATGTGGAGATTAAAATATGCACATCCCAAATTTGTTACTGCAGCTAATTACGTTAAGGATAAAACAGGTGAAAGGTAAACTCCAAAATCAATGAATACAGATAAATACTGAAAATACAAGACTCCATTTGTAACTAAGATATCGGAATAATCAATAATGTTATGAGGAGCGGGAAGTCGTACAACCTTATTTTCCGAAATATATAGTCCAAGTCTGTTTTCATTGATTTTAGAAGCCGTGTGTTCTTTGAAAAATCACTTGCAACATCTGCAAAACAATTTTCTGAATAAATGTTGAAATGTGACAGAACTGCATTACTATCCTGTAGCCTTCCCAATCTGCAATTTTCATAAGAACAAATGATAAGCCACAGCTTGAAGTGGGCCATAAACTAAAGCACAACTATGGCAATGCTACCATGAGCATGTGCTATCAATTCATTCAACATATCGTAAGAGATATCATAGACATTAACTCGTGATAGAAAGGATGCATACAAGACATTTTAATTCTAATTAAAATTACAGAAAAACTGTTATCAGAATAAATTAATTTTCTGTAAGGAAAACAAACTTCGTTCAAATGTACCAAATATCATGTGCATATGATGTTTATTTGTTGTGGTGCATGAACTATAAATTCCAATAGAAATATGCAAGCTAGATCTGTTCCAAAAAAATTTCCAATATTTGCGTTGGAGCTCTGGTGTTGATCAGCTGAGGCCATGAAATTTAGTTACTTCCTGTGAAATCACTATCTTTAAATTTCAATATATAAGAAATCAACATTTGTTTTAACTTTTCCTGCACAAGTCCATTGCTAGAATAAAATGCTTTGAGCTCCTGAATTATTAGATATGTATTGCAAAGATCACGATAATTGCAAAGATAAGGATCAGAAGACCTAGGCTCCATCTAGAGGTCAGGAATGAGTTAGAAGTTAGGAGGATATGGATACAGGGAATGTTTTTCAAACTTGATAAATCAACAATAACATTTATCCTAAGTTTGAAGAACAGATATGCTCCTATTTATGATACGTTTTTATGTAGGTTGTCCTTCCATGCATGCAGGTATCATACAAAGTTCACAGAGCTATTTAGCAAACCCTTTTGCCGGGAGAGAATTGATATTTTTAATTTTATTGTTCTAAGTTTCTAATGCATGATGTGATTCCTCCTCCAATTATGTGTGATCCTCCAGTCCCTAACATCGTTTGGCTTTCCATGACCACAGTGCGCCCCTTGCCCAATAATTTATGTGTCAAAGTTTCGAACTCAAGCTCCTAAAAAACTATGGGGTCAGCATTTTAGCTCTGAATCTCACTTGGTCGGAATTAATTATATTCATGCCCAATAAAAACAACAAAGGAAGAGTGAACAAGGTCCAACCATGTCAAAAATTCCTTGTCAATATTCACTATTAACTATTTATCCTTCAGGATGGCTCAAATGTACAGGGTAAATCAACCAAATAGAAATTAAATATGTATCTAGTAATACCAATTCAGTGCCCACCGTCAAGGCTAACATCCATATAATGTTAGGAGAGCTCCTCATCTCATCAGGTTCTCTCATTAAGAATTTATTCCAAAACCTAGGAAACACCATACCTCCGATTATTAAAACTAAACTTTGGCTAAAGATGTCGATTTCACCCCAATGTGAACAACATCCCTTTGTCTTTTGGGGACACAACTCCATAGCTCCTATCATACATTAGAGAAGAAAGTCAAAGAAGAAAAAAAAAGATCCTTTGAATAATTCAATGAAAATTCAGAATATAGGGCCCATTAATCCAGATTAGGTTAATCCAGATTCTAAAGCAGAAAGAGTGAGTGAATGGAGTAAACCAGAGGTTGGCTGGTTGAAGGTAAATTTCACTGGTGCTTCAAGGGGACCCAGGCGCTTCAAGCGTGGGATTTGTAGTGAGAGATCATGATGGTTGGAGCTAAAAGGCTGTGTAATGAAACTAATACCGCGGCAGAGGCCCAAGTGGCCTGGTATGCAGTTAATATGGCTAACTGCCTATCAGCTAAGAAAGTTCATTTAGAGATCATGATGGTTGGAGCTAAAAGGCTGTGTTATGAAACTAATACCGCAGCAGAGGCCCAAGCGGCCTGGTATGCAGTTAATATGGCTAACTGCCTATCATCTAAGAAAGTTCATTTAAAAGGAGGTTGATTGATTGTTGTTAATGCCCTAAAAAACGGCGAAGCATTGGCCTGGACCCTGAGTAAGTTTATCAAATCTACATGTAACATTCTAAACTCATTTAAGAAATTTAAAATTTCACACATTCTTAGAGCAGGCAATGGGTTGGCGAACACATTATCAAAACATGCAGTGGATCTAAGTGAGGATTCGATGGGAGATATTTGGGACAATCTCACAAATTTAATCTTAAGTGGAACAAGTCCCCAAACACCGCCAGAGCCGAGATGAAATTATTGAGTATGGTCCTGAGGTGTTGGGATGGACGATGATGATAGAGTTAATGAAGAAGCATCTAGACATTGCTCGTCCATAAATACTGGCACGCAACCCCTGTGTAGGAGAGGTAGTAGCTACTGTAGAAATTGGGAGCAGAGAAAATAGTTTCAAATGGAAGGGAATTTCACTATTATGACAGACAGACAACAATTAGCTTTTTTTGGGAGTATAACTGAGAAAAGGCTCAAAGGAGTGTTCAAAATACATGAACCACTGTTTTTGCAGACCATTGATATCATTTTAGTTGAAGAATTTATGCACAAAGAGCATCGATATTGTGTCAATGTGCATATCGTTTCCATGTTTTTTGCATGGGCTTTGGAGCTGGGGACTATTGAAGATGCTGTGTGGGTTATGAAAGCCTGCGTGGAGGATGATAGGTTTTTCGGACTGATTGCCATGGCAGCCATGCAATTCCTGGCAAGGGCTTCAAATCTGAACATGGAGACTGGTGTGAATGCAGAGGCAATGAAGGTGACATCCATCCATTCATTATATGGAGTGCAAAGAAAAATATAGATGAGCGCAGGGCTGAAGCTTCTATGGGCTGAACTGCACTGAAAGATTTCCCTTGGGAGAGGGAGGCTATGAGCAGTGTGGAGAAAGAGGCAGGAGAGCATAAAGGGCCAAAGTTTGAACTTCAAGATTACTAGGTCAATGGACCAGTTCAACCTTGGATGGGAAAGAAGCATCTAGAGGCCGGGTGACTGTTCACAGTACTCTCCTCCATGTTTCTATGGATTTTAATTTTTTTCTTCTATATTTTTATCTTGTCAGTTTTTTACTGTAAGGCTTGTTGTCTTTAAGTGTTGTTTAGGGGTTTATGGCGTCTGAATCATGTAATATTCTGTTCTCAAATATCGTATATGTACTGGTGGGGGGGAGCTACAAATGTTTTGAAGGATTTGTGCCATTTTCAGTATAAATGATATATGTAAGGATGAATGTAAGGGTTTAGGCCTGACTGTAATGTGGGCATTCTAGTAGGGAAGATTGTATTCTCAGCTGATGTAATCTCTTTTGAAAATATAATATAAAATATCAGTCAATAAAAAAAACACAGAATTTAGAAGCTTTCATGCATATGAGAAGAGAAGCAAATTAATACAAGTGGCACTTATGCTGGCAATGAAGAAATGCACTTTGTGGCTGGCACTAGATGTAAGTTATGCTGCTACAGCCTGGGGAACAGAGGAATGTGACTAGTTCCTCTTCGGGTGATACAGGAACTTAACCGAAAAAGAGTGAAGTTAAAGCTGTGACAACAAAGTAAGTAAAAGAACACAATCACCTGTTCAATTGGCTGAAAACTTAGAAAAGAGATTTTCTATAAGTTTATGTAAGAGGGTTCATAACCTGACCATCAGGAAATGAACTGCAGGAACTGCTTGTGCAGGCCTTAAGTTGGGCAAGGAGAAAAAGACAGATACAACCAGTAAAGTTGATGAAATTCACCCTGATGCAAGCAACAACCTCACACAGCATAATGTCCGTTACCTAGATAAGACTTCGATCGCTAAATTGCTGGCGACTAGAAGCACTTCCTCCTTCCTCATTCAAACTTCTATGAAAAAACTTGCATATCATGACTGCAAATTACACCTTCCCCACTCCCAGAAAGAGTTACAAGTTCAACTAATAATCCTTGAAATGGAGCTCAAGAAACTCACAGAAAATACCAAGGATTCGCCTATTGAAAAAGCTATAGATTTAATGTCCCCTCTTCGAAACTCCCTCAAGCCACCAGGAAGGATTGGCACATGTATCTAAAATTCCAACTGGGCATATATACACAGCATGCCATACATATTTAAGATAATCATAAAGACATTGTGCAACATTCTGGAACATAGCACAGTCATGACAAAGAATGGCATAGCATAAAGAAAGGATAGCGCAAGCTTTTAAAAGCTCAAAGACTAGGCCATAATGATATGGCAAAAGCAATAAGGTTAGCAAATGAAATATTAGGTACTATTATTTTAATTAAAGTTCATTTTAATAATTTCAATCAAGTGGGCATTTAAAGAGTGATAACTTTTGGATAAAAATCTATTTAAGAGAGGCCAAGCATGGAAAAGGTGATGCAGGAGCATCCAGGCGCATGGGCAATCCTGCACAACCAAAAAGAATTGCTTCCTTCTAATTCTTTTAGTCTAAGTTGCTGATTCGGGTGTGGATGCGGATGCGTGAAAAAAAAATTTGGGGGATGCGGATGCATTTGGATGCGTATATATATATATATATATATATGCAAAGAAATGCAAGAAATATACAAAAATAAATCATTTGATAGTATGATACTTCACCATTGATCAAGATTCAAGATATTTCATATTTGATAGTTCAACTTAAAACTTCAGACACAAATATTCAAATTGAAATAAGTTCAATAACTAAAAATGATATGCGCCGTGAAGGACCTTGTGGTCTCAATTTCAAATATCAATAATGTACTCAAGAAGAGAAAAAAACACAGTACGTGGAATATCCAAAGTATGCAATCAACTTGATTTTCAGACAAGGAATTGTTCTCATACATCGCAATCAAAAGCATTGTTGCATGCAGTGCATTTTTGTGCCTATTAATTAGGAGATAGCTTCTTGCTTGTAACTGTTAAAGATCAATTACAATTATCTTTTAGATTGTAAAGCTCATCCGGATGCCTGGGATGAGCTTCCGGCAGGCACCCACAGGGCATCCGCATCCGCATCCGGCCTTCACCTGGACGCATCGGTATCTTAGCTTTTAGTTATAATTTTTGTTTCGTCTTGCAGGCGTGATTTTTCCAGCACTCTTCATACACTTCCAGCTCATTGAGGATCAAATTGAAAAGTTTAAAAGTTTTATGGTTTGAATATTTTCGAGGCATTGATTTTAATGACTCGTCATTTATTTATTTCTTCACCAATTTGGAGGAGGAAAAAATCCAACGCTGGGCGATTCAATGCAGCTTGTGCTTCAATTTAAAAATCAAATTTCTCTTATAAGTTATTTTGGGCTATGCTATATTCCAGGCACCTGGTGTTTGCAAGATTGAAAAGGAGTTACAAAATTGAAAGCAAGGGAGGAGTCATAAGTTCTTGGTTGACACATTGCTACAGTGGATTGCCTGGAAGTCCTGGGAGATAAAAATCAAGAAAAATGCAGATTTAGGGAGGAGATTGAGCAAGAGGGAATGAGAGAGAGTTGAAAGTGGTGGAGTTGAAGATCTCAAAAAGGAAGAGCAGAGATTTCAATTGCAGAACAGAATTGCAAAGTATTCCTAATGCCTAGCCAAAAGGGTTTTTAAGGATATTTGGCCATCATTTGAATCGGAATTTTGGTAGGTAATAAATCATTTGGGTTGTATTTTTCTGTAGATGAATATCATTATTTCAATTGTGCAAAAATTGAGGGGTTGAATCCCTGATTTTCCAGTTCAAATTGTGAATCAAATATTGCCAGTAAGAATTTTATTGTACAAGATTCAATGGGTATTTCTGGAGATTTTAGCTTGTCAAATATCATAATGTTGCTATTAGGAAAGAAAATTCTGAACTTTATCTTGTGGGGATGAATGTGGGAACTTCTGTTGTACGAGGTTTCAGAATAAACAGTAGATGTTTGCATATTCAAGATCATTTTGGAAATGTGGTCTCTCAACAGATTTATGTGCATGTTTGAATAAGTTTAATGAATTAAATTTCATAACTTTTCGGATTCACATATTTATCTGTGAGTATTCATTTTTTAGTTGAATATATTATCATTCAATATTTGAGTGGTGGCTGTGAATCAACACTTTGATTTGGGGTCTACATCTTCAAACTGCATCAGGAGGAAGCATATTGAGAAACAATTTTATTATCAGTTTTCTACTCCTTGTGGAGTATGGAACTTCGCTTCAGTTAACCTCAGGATGAAAACCCACAATTCCTTGGGTTGATTTCACATTCATAACCAGTTTGCAGCAATCAGTCTATAAATATTCTAAAGAGAAAATACGCATGATAAAAAGTGCAGTGCTGAGTGACATATAAACTTGCTTCAGCCTACAGGACTACATGAATAATTGATTACAACCTTGCTGCACAGGGCAAAAGGTTATTGCAGCAAGTTATAAAGATAGTTGCAGCATTTAACCAGGTGATTGCAATAGACACATACTGTAATGCATTTCCCATATGCTAGGCAATGTTAAAAGATATGTGGCATCCTTTATTGGTGCTATGAGCTTTTGAAGAGAAATCACGTGAGTTTTAGCTGAATACCTTTGAAGGAAGTTGCACGTTTGTTTGAACCAAAATTCAGGAAAATTACAAAAGCAAAACTACAAATCAGGCATATTGTAATGGTATATTAAATCAGGAGAAAATCAAAATATTCCATTCAGGATATTACAATAAATTACAGCAACAAGATTCAGACAATCAGGCTCGTGTTCACTGTTTCTATGTTGGCTATGGGTTGGTTAAAAGCAAATATTTTTGTCAATCAATGCAGACTCAATGGTTTGCAGGCTCTTGGGATCTCCCTGGTTTTGTAGTATCTGTGCCAGAATCATTGCCTAAAATCTGTCTGTTTAATTAATTCTTTTTGAGAGATTAAAATATGAAAATTCTTGCTATATAATGTACTGTTAATATTTGTCTAAGTGGTTGTGGTGTACTGATAATGGGAAGCGCTCGAAAGGCTGGGAGCTAAGATTTTCCTCACCACAACTCACAACTCAAGGTGCTGAGGCTGTAATGTAATGATATGTATTCAAAAATTATCCGAGATTAAAAATCTTAAGAATGAAGTTCCATCTTACCACACAACATTCAAGGCATCGCATAACCAGGTCCAGGATATACAAAACAAATAAATGCACTGTCAATATTTGCAGTTTAATGGACTGGTGCCTTAAAACAATAATCCACGGTATTTGCACTTTAGTGAACTGGCACCTCAATACAGTGACCTATCTTGAACTAGCGAAATAAGCAAGATAAAAAAAGTCCTCTAATATAAAGTTTGGGGACAGATATATTATTTCCTCAAAAAAATAGTTCAACAATATACAAAAAATATGTTTGTTCCTTTAACTGTAAATTTGAGATGTTCAACCCGTAGTTACCCCATCAGACATTTGCAGCCCCTTGGGAACACAATGTGATTAGAGTTGACAAGTTCTACTTTCCTGTAACATATTTTGGAATTTGAAAACCTCCCAAGTTGATCGGACTTCAGGTGTAGGTGGAATAGCAAATGAGATCAAAACCAAGGGATGAAAGATTTAAGCATATATGTTAATAAGAAAAGAAGTCCTGGTGTGTTATGTGCCAAATTGGTATCTATATTGGGCTTGATATAAAATGATTACTCTAACCTTTGCCTTCGCATAAATAACTTTAAGATTAAAAGTTTGGTAAGGTTAGGCTCATGAATTCAAAATTGGGAATAGGAAGTTTGAAAAATACACAAGGTAAATGGAAAAAGCAATGATCTTGTAAAATTCTACAAGGAAGTTGTCTATCTCAAATTGGCATCTAGAGCATTTAGTTTACTCCTGTTGTATCATAAAAACATAGAATTCGCTTATAATCTAAGTAAACATTAAAAGGTATGTTGTTCACTAGATCAGGCACATCCAACCTAAACAGTTGTAAGTTCCAGGTGAAAATGACTAGTGAGATACCCCTAGTCATGGGCACTAACCCCAACCTTAACCTCTCCAAGAAAGTGATACTGGAGCACTTGGGATTATTAGCAATCCACATCATTCTTTTGATTTCGTTTTGATTTTGTTTGTTTTCTTTTATGTTAGTTCGGTTTTGGTTTCTCTGTTGGTGGAAGTTCTTAACACTTGTAAGTTCCCAATCATCAATTATACCTGCGAACAGAAGATCAGCATTCAGAAGGAAGACTAAATGAAGATTCAATAGAGACATCATTATAAAAAATAAAAATGACCAGCAACGCACAAGATAAAATCATTCAATTTTCTGATCTGGAGATTGGGAAAGACAATAAGAAGCAGTGTAGGATGGCAGAACAGCACAGAGTGCCAGCGCAGACAGGGGAATGAATGAAGAAATGGTGAAAGACCAAAAGCTGCATAGAAAAGATAGAAAAACGCTTAGAAGTGACAGAGACAGGGTTGCACATAATCAAGAAAGTAAGAGGAAACAGTTTGGGAGAAAAAAAAAAAAAGAAACAGAAGCCAAATGGTTTGCATAGGAAAATAAGGAGAAGCCCGCAACGGAATGAAGGCTGTGTGAGGGGTTTGTTGAACAACAAAAAATAAAAGGAAAGAGCCAGCGTTGAATGGAATGGGGGAGGAGAGAAAAATATGGGCAGCATTGAAGTGAAGGGGCTGCAAATAAGAAAGGGGAAAATAAGGGTGCGCAGAAGACCAGAGAAGATGAGTTGGACTCTTAGGTAGGTTGGAAGGTGGAATATAGCAAGAAAAAGTTCAAGCAATGCCTTCGGGGTCAAAAACAGATTGAAACTGAGAGAAATTTAATGCCTGGTAGGATGGTGCAGTTTAAAACCAATATGGAGTAATGATAAATCCAGAAACAGAGGAAGTTGTTGTGAATGAAATTTTTTGTGATTGATACATTTGTATTGACAAGTTATATTAAATTAGCTGTATAAAACTTCCAGTATAGCATTGAATTTCTGTGTTCTGAGTTTGTTTGTTTTATTGAGTATTTTAGCTGCTATATCTCTCTGTCTCGTAAGACTCAGGGAGTTGATCTGCATTAGAAAGGGAAATTTATAAAATTTAAAAAAACAATAGAAATCCATATATGATGTGATCGTCAAATTTTCCGCTGTGTCCTAAGAACATAGATTCATAATTAACCTAACTAAATCCTAAGAACCAAATTATTCACTAGATCTGTCAATTGTCACATTTGGCCTTAATGGGTGCAAATACTTGGTGAATTTGATGCATCAAATACCCTCCTCCATAACAATCAAGCCGAATTGAAACGGCCCACTAAATGGGAAATTTACCAATTTAAAAAGAGAGAATCAATTGTATATCATAAGTACATAGAAATCACAAATAACGTAAGTAAACCCTAGTTGAGGCAATCTGGACTAGTTTGCTACATTCAAGTGTGTGTGTGTACAATCAAAACAAGAAATTAAGTTTTCTCGTAGAAACTGCATAGAAGAGTTGAAAACCAGAATCACTCTAGAAGAAACTGCATACAAGAATTTTAAAAATAAAAAGAAAAAAAAAATCTTCTCCAAAAAACCGCATACTATAATAAAAAACAAGAAATTTTATGTAAGAAATCGCGGTTAAAATTCTTAGACGGACATTAACGGCCAAGCAGAGCAACTGATAATAGGTCACTTAACGTGAGCCAAAAGGTCGATCGAAGTCTCTTCCCACACACATACACAGATGGATTCACTTAAATTTATAATTATACAAAAGGTTGTCCAAAAAGCCAATTATCTGAACTCCTATCAAATTTTGCCTAAAGATGGTTGTTTTTATTATATGGATTACGAAAGCTTGAAGATTTTTGAATATTTAATAAAACCCCAAATCTCAGAATCATTTCACTTAGCCAAAAAAAGTCTTTTTAAATTAAACCAGAGAGCTTTTCGAGGGAGAAAGAACTGTGCACATGTAGATTCTTCTTCTTCTGCTTTTCCTTCTAATTTATGGTTTACTGCACAAGTTTAAAGCGTCTACTAATAAACATTATAGCATTTCAAACAACAAGAAAAAAAAGAGCGAAATTTGAGGACGCAAAAAGCTTACATTAAGAGCTGTAAATTTTTAAGGGTGTTAATGTCGTCTTTACTTAAGAGAGTGTGGATTTGGTGCGACGCTTCTTCAGACGCCGCTGCCATTGCTGCTGCTCCTTCCATCTTCTCCATGTAATTTTTTAATTCCTTATTCGGAGCGGATTGTTGAAGTAATTTAACTTAATGACGTTTTGCTATTATCTTGATTACAATTTTTAAGTACAGTCTCTCTTGTTGTTGAAGACATGGCAGTCCGTCCTCGTGTATCATAGGCAGTCTATGAATAAGTTAAAGGGTTAAAAGTACTATTAATCAAGATACGCCTTAACAAAAATTAGGTGCTAAATCCCTTGGTAGAAATTGTTTTACAACTTATACAAAGATCTTGTGAATTGATCTAATATTCTATGATGATGTCCAGCCATCGTGAGTACAACATTAACTAGCACATCAAAATATAAATATATGAGGGAGAGACAACCTTCATGTAAATTGGTCATATATATTTATTAATTTTTGTTCTAATATTTTTTGTTTTTATCGGTAAAGGGCTTAAGCTGAAAAAGTTTATATTTATAAAATATATAATATACATAAATTATATAATCAGAGTCAATCATTAAAAGAAACTAGCATCAGTCTATACAAATCATTAGAAATCATCACTAGTATCTAAAGCTTATGAACACAATAAAAATTAGAAGAGCTAACTCCCCAAAAAAGTTGAGCCTACTGGTTGTTTTGGCTGTCAAACTTCTAATCCCTATACAAACCATGTCTAATTTGTCTGACAATCTGGATTGTCGTCAATTCAGTCCTTGATTTCTGCTAGATGCAATCACTTTGACATGTCTCTTCAAATCCTCTAAATATAAATTGTTGAGATCATCTTCAACACTACAGATTAAAGAAAATCTCTATGATTAACCTTGTTTTGAAATTTGAAATACTCATAAATACTTACTAAGCTTAATGACTGCTTCACTTCATCACGTCAAATCTATATCTGCTTGTCATGGATGAAAAAAGTTGCGCCTTAATCTTTCCCCAAAATCTCACTCTACTATCTACAATAAATGTTTAAAGTACTATTTAGAAGTTGGGGCCTCCAATGGGCATCTCCCATACAAAGTCCTTAACCCAAATTATTCAAATATGATTTGACATTTCTCTTCGTCATTCTTACGAACTCCAAAAACTATCTCTAACACTGAAACATGAAATTGTCATACAACTATTACCACTAGCCAATCCTCATCTCTCAAATCATTCCCCTTCATTTTACCATTAAGCATAGCGGTTAATTCAAATTCAAATTTGAATCATACATTTTATCTTAGAACATCTCTGAAACCCCTTGGATTTGAAAGCTGATTTAATCATCTTAAAACCACCTTTTGTGAAACTCAATATACCAACGATTGCAAAGTGTTAAATAATCCAACAGCCAAATCTCATTTAAAATATAAGATATCACCAACTCCATTCAGAAACTGGTCTAAAACAACCGGAAACACAAAAAGATCTTCATAATCCCTTTATAAGTGAGATAATATTTTAAAACCCAGAAATTTGTTGTTTCCAAAAAATTGATTCGTCTTTCCAAAAGGAAGTAATCTTCCTTTGATCTGTATTTTCTCCATCTAACTTTTTGAGAGTGGACGAAGACTTCCTACCTTTCTTTTTGTTCAGGTTGGCTCCACAATCAGGTTTAAGAAGGTCATCCTTCATCTGCCATAACCCAAGTGGTTGATTTTCTTTATTTGAAATGTTCAGAGAATCTTTGATTGGTGTTGTAAACTTGCCAATTTCTCCCTCTTCCTCTGAGCCTAAATCCAATATTTTTTCTATGAAATATTATTTTATTTCAAGATCCTCCTCCTCCTGAAGTATATCCAGGTTTGTGAGTCCAAATAAATTGTAGACCGCTTCAAGCTTCATTGATAGCCTTTCATCTAGCACCATCAATGTCTGAAGGAACTTCTAACCTATGATTAAGATTCTCAATTTGCTTCTCTTTTTCTCTCATTCCGGTTGGAATGCTTCTTCACTCGAGGCTTCAGAGGTAGAAGACCACCACCGATTTTGGAGTTATTTGATACTGAATGCTACTCTCTAATGTTATGTAAAATAGAAGATAGTGTTTTCTCATCCGATTTTGGAGAGTCATAAGGCTTATTCTTATCTTGTTCTTCTGAAATTAAGCCTCTTGAACTCATCTTCGTGGAGTCCTCCAACTCAAAGTCTTTAAATCTAGGATTGACAAGGGACTTAAGACCTTCCTTAGAAATATTTTCCTTGATTCTTATTGATTTCCTTTACCTAGAACTTGAATAACCTAGTGATTCCTCCTATAAATCCAATTGACCTCCTAAAGAGTTAACATTCCTATTTACCTTCCTTCCTGAGGGTCTGCCTCTGCCTTTCTTAATTGTCACCAGTGAGGAAACTGTTATCAACCAGTTTGTGCCTTAGAGCCAAGTATAACTTAACTAACCTATTGACACACTAGGATAATCCTCAGGTTGTAGGTCACCTATAGCCAGGATAGACCTCCAGAGAGAGTTGGTTCTCTTAGAAATGCTAAACTTAAGAATTTGAGGGAAAAGGAGAAGAAATTGCATAAAAAGTAAACTAAACTAGAGAGGGTGATCCACCAATGTTTAAATCTGCACTTCACAACTTGACTCACAATTGATCCAAAGGAAAAACTTAGACCTCGCAACTCAACCTAATGCATGCAATACATAAGCAATTCACATGGAGGTGTAACTATTTGCATGAAGGAAAAAACAAATTTTTTTATAACTTCAAACTGATGGAACACACATCATATGGCATGTACTTGACATTCATTGTCCTCCTTAAACATTATTGGCAATAAATAGAAAAATAAAGGACATCAGATTTCAGTAACAATAATATTTCTTCCAAATCAAAATATATGCAATACTAAGCAAGACCAGAAGAGAAAATAAAGCATAAGTCTTGTATTCATAACCAAAAAGAGACATCTGCATCAACTATATAATATCAAACAAATCCTGCCGCTCCCGCTGCTGTCTGCTTCCCGCCTGGGGAAGAATTTGAAATGTCTCCTGCAGCTGTCGCTTCCCGCTTGGCGGATCTGTCCCACCTACCTACTGGTGAGGGTTCTATGCAGCCTGGGTTGCTTCAGGTGCCCTCTGCTATGAATTTTGGAGCTGTGGGTTATGTTTCCTATGCAGACATGTCTGCATTTGAAGCAGGGATTAATGGTGCCTTGTCTTCTGGGAGTGGGGTTTTCCATTCTCCTTCTATGAAGCATGTTTCAGTAAGGGCTCCTCTTGTGGTAAATTTGGATTCTGATACAGTTAATGATATTTCTAATAAGGTAGAGGATTTTTCTTCTACTATTGCTATCTTTAGATTTAAGGGTTATTGGCCCTCACTATCGAGCTTGCATGCTTGGATAACCATTCAGTGGGAACCCTTTTTATCAAATAATATTCAAATTTTCCCTTTGGCTAAGGGTTTTTTTATTGCTAAGTTTGAAAATGTTGAAGATAGGAATACTATCTTGTGTGATAATTGTTTTGCTTGGGAGGAGTGTTTTCCCTTGATGGCCAAACCCTGGCATAAGGATTTTGATCCTCTTGCTGAGACCTTTAATAAAATACCCTTATGGGTGAGGCTTCCAAATCTTCCCATCCATCTTTGGCTGGATTCTGTTCTGGAATCAGTGGGGGAGGCTATTGGGGTTTTCCATATGGTTGATTTGGTTACCTCTAACATTTTTCATTCGAAGTATGCTTGCATCCTAGTGGAGGTTGACATCTCTAAGGGTCTCCCTGAGATGATTACTCTGGCATCCCCTTTCGACTCTTGGGTCAAGAATCTTGATTATGAGGGTATCTCGTTCAGATGCAGGAAATGTCATGCATGAATAGTCATCTGGTTGCTCATTGTTTATCTGATAAGGTTAAATTGAAGAAATTGCCTTCTTGGTGGTTGGGGGCTTCTGACCACCATTACACAGTTTGTAAATCTAAGAAGGGGGTTTTGGCTAGTAGCTCCTCTCAGGAGGTTCATGATAAGGATGGTATTAGTGATGTAGTTTTGGGGGATGCCTTAACTAAGCCTGGTGTCCTTTCAAGTGTTACTGTTGCTCCTGGATGGATTGTTGATGTTGTCTCTGGTTTCGCTATCCTTCATGTTGGTGTTGCTGGTGTTGTTGCTTCTGATGTCTCTGTTTCTCCAGGGGGGATTTGGGGACTGGTGGAGGTGTTGTCCCTGTCCCATCTATGGATGTTGGTGTGGCTAGCCCTGTCTCTCAGGTATCAACTGTTAATTCTTTATCTTTGCAAAATAATGCTGAGAAGGTGGAGGATGGATGGACAACAGTTAAAGGAAAGAAAGTTAAGTCTTCTACGCCTTCTTTTGACATGAATTTAAAATCACAAAAGGTTGGGTCAAAATGTAAATCTTGATAGCCCTTTATTGGTGTGTTGGTCCAGTCTTTATTCCACTTTGTGGGGACTCTTGGTTGTCTCCATTGACTTGTGTGGTGCCTCACAGTTTTAATTTGTTCTTGCAATGTTCTATCTTTCACTGGCTTTTTTTTGTAAAAGGTTTCAGGTCCTTTCAAAACCTATTTTTACTTAATCAGAACTATATAATATCAAACCACTGAGTTATAAAACAAATAGTCTCTGCAAGAAGAAAGCAGGAGAAAAGAAGCAAGAACCCCCAACAATAAGGTCTTTTTCCCACTTTTATCCTCCAAAACACCTAAATGTTCCCACTAAGGAATCAAACAGGCATCCTCATCAAAATCCCAATTTTGGAGGAAAATGGAGCCAAAATACAAGATTGTTCCCCCATGTCAAGAAGTTGACCCACTAGAAGAAGTGTTGGCAAGTGGTTGATTCAAGAATGTTTTGGAACACTTTAGGGTTGTCATTTATGCCAACACATCTGGTATTGATGATCACTTGGTGTAAAACACAGTTTTGGAGTTATAGCTTGCAAAATGACTAAGTCTAGAAAGCAAAATTATAGAGTATAGAAGTACAGTTTTGGTTAGCAAACACAGTATATGGTGAATGAAGACATGTGAGCTTAAGAGAAGCTATTTTGGGATGTATATGACTTTTAGTTAACATCACTTGTGATTTAGTGTTGATCCCAGTAAGTTATAGTATGTTGAAGACATGCGAAGATAGAGTAACATTGATACATGATAGATGAAAGGTTGCAATAATTGAGGGAGTATAATGCAGAATCCAAAAGTGCTATTTTGGATTCAGATTAAAAATTACCTATGTTTTGATAGTGTATGACTGTCGACTTGGTATTTACTTTTTATAAGTGTTAACTCTATTTTGTGATGTATTGGAAGTCGACATGACATATAATGATGTATATATAGGAAGAGCTTTTTGAGAAGTGAAGTATGAAAATGTATGGTATGTGATGGGATGTATGGATGCGAACAAATGAATGCATTTTGATGTCAAAATCAGACAGATGGTGATGCAAGCTACAACTAGAACTACCTAAGCATAGCAGATGCTTGTATTGTTCATTTCTGATAAATCATTGTAACAAAATCATATTTTTTATTGTATGAGAAGTGAGCTCAGTATACCTTTAACAGGGTTTTTTATTCCTCTAATAAGGAAATGTGCTAATGTAATAATTAGCTCCTAACAGGGATAGAGTCTCCTAATAGGTACATAATACTTTTAGTACATATCTATGGGTACCATCCCCACAGGGGTTTTCCCTTGGCTAGGGTTTCCTCGACAACAAATCCATGGGGTTATGAGTTATGTGTGTTTTGTTTATATTCTTTTCATTTCAGCAATTATCTGGTTAAGTTGGAATTTATTAAGTTTAAGTTCAAAGTGTTGTAATACTGATTCACCCCCACCCCTCTCAGTATTACTTAATCCTAACAATTGGTATCATAGCTATTGGCCCTTGGAAAGAAAGTCTAACTGCTTAAGGGAGATCAAGATGGATTCTGAAAGTTTGGAAGAAAACTTTAAAGCAGCGTTTGAAGACCTTGATAAAGCTAAAGCAGAGAATGGTGACTTGAAATTAAAATTAAGGAGAATAGAAGGTTTCATCAAGAAAATGAAGGAACAACTTGAACTATCCAGGTGTCAGAGACAAGATCTTATGGATAAAATAAAAGAGGATTCATACAGTGACACGTCAGATCAGATAAAATAGCTTGAACAACAAAAAGATGCTTTGAAGCTTGATCATGAAACTACTTCCCTTCATATGGCTAAAGAGATTCAACAGGAAAAGGATGATAGAAACAAAATTGAAGAAACCTTAAAAGGTGCAAATATTCAGATGGTACAAATGAAGACTGAACTTGATCACTACAAGAACAAATATCTGGAATTAGAGAAATATAATCAAATCATAAAGGGAGAACTTGTTGAGGCAAAAAAACATATTGAAAAAAATCATACAAGAAATGAGAAGATTTATGAATAGAGAGATAGACAGAAACCTAAAGGAGATATGACTGGAGTTGGCTTCAATGAAGCTGAAAGTTCAAAGGCTCAGGAAGAAAATTTAGAAGTGAATACTGATGAAGAAAGATTTAATCATAAAGAACCTAGCTCGAGCAGTTCAGAGCTTTCAGAGGCAGATGTTTTGGATGCAACAACATTGGACATATGAAGAGAGATTGTAGAGGTAAAGCTCCTTACAAACCCTTTACTGGATGTTGTTTTAATTGTTCTACATATGGACACAAAAAGGAAAATTACAAGAAGCATGATCGATTAAGAAACAAACAAGATTATATCAGAGAAGAAATAACAAACAAGATTATGTGTTACAAATGCAATAACTTTGGGCACATTGCAAGGTATTGTAAGTTGTAGGTTAGTCAGAATAGATCACTACCTACATGCTACAAATGTAACAATCTAGGACCTATAGCGAGGTTGTGTAGGTATAATGGAACTGTGACCAGAAGAGGACCATCGCCTATTGTTATAAAGAAGAATATTGGTGATACTGCTAAGAGTCTGGCATAATACATGGATGAATTCAACAATCATTTCATAAAAGCATAAGATTAAACAGTGGTAAGGTATGGAAGGTAAAGGAATCAAGTGAGTAAATGGTTTAGGGAGAGTCAGTAGATGTTACTGAGTCTTCACCTAATGCTAACATTACCACATCAACCTAGATGGCCAAGCATGGCCTTAGGGGGAGCATTGGAAAGAAACATAAAAAATCTATCCAGTCCCTGATTTTGAGGAGTAAGCTCTTGCAAGCTTAGGGAGAGTATGTGGAGATACTATGGAACATATATATGTGATCGCATAGCTTTACAATCTATATCATGTGATCACCAGATTGCTAATTGACTGGATTATGTGCAGAGATGCGTTTATTGGGAACTATGTCATTTCTTTACATAGCGAAGTATAAGGTCAATCAAAATAACTTTTCTAAACATCATTCAAAGAACAAAGACTAAGGAGAACAAATATTTTAGCTGAGATAAGCAAAGAAGCAAGGTTTTTGAGCATTTTCTCGAAGCACAAATTCTAAGAATCGATAGATAAAAGGTATTTAGATCATTTGTGAAGCTTTGGTTATGGATACTCCATTGATTTTTTATGTCGCCGAAAGGCCTAGATATAGATTCAAGAAACACTCACTCAAATCAACTGAAGATGATCCCAAAGGTGCATTTTCACAAACACCCTATGGCGTTATACATGTCAAAGATATTAGGGCTTACTTTCACTATAATTATGAGTCTCTAGGAGTCTTTCATATCTATAAAGAGATGAAGGACGTGATTGGAGAAGATGGTGAGATGAAAGCTGAGTTGGCACATCTTGAGAACCTTAGTATAATTTGAATGACTAAACTCTACAAATTTAACGAAGAGGAATGGATTAAGATTATTCTGAGTAGAGTTCATGACCAGGTCATTTGGATTGGAGATCAGCCAGTGAAGATATGCAATGACTTAATTCATGGTATAATAGGTTTGGATAACTCTGGTGTTATCCCTATCACAGAGAAGAACACAAAGAAATAGATGGAAACCCTAACACATTCACGATGGGATAAGAGACTGATGTCTATTAATGACATATTTCAACAAGATATTAGATTGGTTTCAATGATTCTTGGATATGAATTACATTACAACAACTGACCTAACTGTTGGAATAGTCCCAAGGGATAACTGAGAGAGGGGGTGAATCAGTTATCAACTAGTTTAATTCTTTTCTCCAATTAATTACAGAATAAAATTAAGCATTAACACATTCATATAACACAAGATAGAACACAACAATTTTGGTTATGGGGAAACCAAATAGGTAAAAAACCCTGGTGGGAATTAGCACCCACAAAGAACTGTACTTGAGTATAATAATCCCTGTTAGAAGATCTTACAACCTTGTTAGGAGTTGATCTTTACAATGCAATAATTATAGTGACCTAGTTAAGGGGTAGACCCTGTTAGGAGTCTTTTACAAATAACCCTATTAGGGGTGAGGACTCACTGTCCAAAAAGCTCACTGCTAAAATGATGAAGGTTGCAACCTTCAGTAAAATAGATATGCACTATATCTGATAAATGAACTGTTTGAGTAGACCTGCTATCTTGATCAGTTCCAGTGTATTGTACGCTTTCACTTCTTCTTCACATAGATCTTTTCTTGATGAATGAAATGTCTTTATTGTCCCAAAACAATGGGCATTCTATTATGTACTTTTTATGTCTCTCCTCTTATCATTCACACTTAGCGTTCATCAAATGAACTACTATAATTATCTTCCTCAAAAGATGTGATCTTAGTCGGCTTTAGGAGTCCCTTCAATACTTCTTTAGTTGGCCAAATCAAGCATGCAACCTAATTAGAACCACGCAACTCAAACTGAATAGATGCGATGCTTCACATAGTCGCCTCTACCAAATTGACTCAATCATCCCACTTCTGTTAGAACACATTTAGCACCTTCAGATAATTATCATTAACTCATAACTAAACATGAATACAAACATGCATATCCCGAAGATAGGCGTAACTCAAGAAACAATGTAAATACGTCAGCTCTTAACAGATAATCTCCAGAAACTGTAACTGCCTAAACAGATTAACATAACTCCACAGAGACTGCATCTCTGAATCTGCGTGAATGCACATAGCAACCAGAACATGTCTACACCATGGAAATAAACATGCAAGGCTCCAAATCATCTATACTGATAATTGCATATAGGACACCTTTGTATATTATATGTTGTCATCAATGACAAACATACAATCAACAATTTTCATAGAAGCAAATCTCCAACAATCTCCCCCTTTGACATTGATGGAAACATATGATTAAAAACACCATCAATCTAAAAGAGATTCCTTTCTTTTTACAATCTTCTCAATATCCTCATCAAAGGTTCCTCTTCACTGTTGTAGCTCCTCTTATTGTGTTTTTGTTTTCATGACTATATACTCCCCTAAAGTATATGCTCCCCCTTACTATGTACTCCCCCTTGGCATCAATGGCAAAGGGTGCCAAACACAAATAAGCACAGGTACTACTCCAAAAGTAGAGTAGTCAACCATTCATCAGTCACCAAGGAATGATGTTCTTTGCTGCAAATTCTAATCATACTCAAGAAAGGGAGTTACTCCCAGCTTCTCCCTGAGATACTCAAAAGTATCTTTTGATAAAGGCTTTGTAAAAATATCTGCTAACTGTTCTTTAGTGCTCACATAATCCAACTTTACTTCTCTGTCTACAAATTTTTCTCTTAGAAAGTGATATTTGATCTCAATGTGTTTTGTCTTTGCGTGCACCACAGGGTTCTTTGACATATTGATAGTGCTAGTGTTAGCACAGTGAATAACAATAGGATAATCAATCAGAATACAAAAGTCTTTAATCATCTTCTTGATCCAAACTATTGTTGAACAATTTAGTGTTGCTACAACATACTCAGTTTCTGCTGTCGACTAAGAGATACAGTTCTGCTTCTTGCTTGTCCAAGTAACCAACCTGTCTCCAAGAAATACTGCTCCTCCTGAGGTACTCTTCCTATCATCAACATAACCTGCCCAATCTACATCTATATATACATGAAGTTGTATATTCTCTGAGTTAGGATACCATAAACCATAGTCTATAGTCCCCTTTAAGCATCTGAATATTATTTTTATTGTCATTAGGTGATTTTGTTTAGGTTCAACTGCAAATCTTCCAACAATGCCAACTGCATTGGAAATATTTGGTCTAGATTGAGTAAGATATATGAGTTTTCCAATCATAGACTTATATAGTGTCTTGTCAACTGTTGTGGAATCGTCATCTTTAGAAAGCTTGCTTCCAGTTATCATGGGGGCACTTATTGGTTTGCAATCTTCCATTTTGAAAGTCTTCAATATTTCCTTCACATACTTAGACTAATTTATAAATATGCCTTTGTTTATTTGTTTTAAATTCAATCCCAAAAAAAATTGATAGGTCCAATCATGTTCATTTCAAACTCACTTTGCATCTCTTTGGAAAATTCTACACTAAGCTTGTCATTAACTCCAAAGATAATGTCATCAACAAAAATAGCAACAAGTAGTAATCCTTCATCTATCTCTTATGAATAAGTTACAATTTGCTGCTCCTTTTCTAAATCCTATCTTTGTTAAGTAACCATCAAGTCTCTCATACCATGCTCTTGGGGCCTGTTTAAGTCCATAAAGTGTTTTCTTTAGTCTGCATACCATGTCTAGTTTGTCTGATAGATTAAACCCTTCAAGTTGTTCTATGTAAACTTCTTCCTTCAAGTACCCATTCAGAAAAGCTGACTTGACATCCATTTGATACACTTTAAAGTTTTTTAATGTTTCATAGGCCAGAAACAACTTGATAGCTTCCAATCTTCTCACAGGGGCAAATGTATTAGTGTAGTCTATACCTTCTCTCTGCGCATATCCTTTGCATACCAGTCTTTCTTTGTTTCTAACCACTGTACCTTCTTCATTCATCTTATTCCTAAATATCCACTTTGTTCCAATCACATTCTTGTCACGAGGTCTAGGGACCAATTCCCATGTATCATTCTTGATTATCTGATCTAATTCTTCTTGCATAGCACTTTGCCAATCTGAATCATTGCATGCATCTTCAACACTTAAGGGTTCAATCTGAGAAAGTAAGAATACCTATTCATCAATGGTTGAACCTTTTGCTCTAGATCTTGTCAAGACTTTAGAGCTCTAATCTCCAATGATGTATTCCTTAGAGTGGTTTTTAGATTTGTATTTTGAGTCTTTAGGAGTGACACTCTCATCTGTAATCTATGATTCTTCTTGACTTGGTTCAGGATTGTTGCATGAAACATCAATACAGTCAAACATTTCTTCAATAACTATGTCTTTACTGATAGGTCTGGGTTCATCTTCAATCGTGGGAGCACATTCATAGTATCTTCCTTGAATCACAAACTTCTCATCAATATTTACATGAGTACTTTCAATGATCTTCTTCAATCTTAGATTAAAACATCTATAGGATTTGCTTTTATTAGAGTAACCAATAAAAATACCTTCATCGCTTCTACTATCAAACTTTCCAATACTGTCATCTCTCTTGATGTAGCACTTGCTTCCAAAGATTCTAAAGTATTTTACAGTAGGTACATTACCAAACCAAAGTTCATAAGGCATTGTCTTGTCTGCACGTGGCCTTAACTAGATTCTATTGATAGTATAGACTGATGTATTGATCACATCTCTCCAATAGGTATGGGAAACCTTTCCTTCAATCATGATAGTGCACACTGTGTCAAGTATTATCTTGTTCCTTCTTTTTGCAATCCCATTCTGCTAAGGGGTTCTAGGTGCACTTAACTATCTTTTGATTCCATGTTCTTCGCAGTAGTCATAAAAATGGTCAGGGGTGAATTCTCCTCCTCTATCTAATTTCAGACATTTTATCTTTAATCCAAATTCATTTTCAACCTTAGCTTTGAATACTTTGAACTTCTCAAAAGCTTCAGATTTGTCTTTAAGAATGCAACCCACATCATCCTTGAGAAATCATCAACAAACAAAATAAAATACCTTTCTCCATAGTATGATCTTGTTTGAGTGGGACCACATAAGTCTGTATGTACTAGATCCAATTTGTTTTTTGCTAAATTCTTTTTACTTCTGAATGAGCTCCTTACATGCTTTCCCATCACACATTCCCTGCACATGGGATCAACTAGTCTTGCAATACTTGGAAGGTCTCTTACTGCCTTTACATTACTTATCTTTACTATGTTGTCAAAATTGATATGAGAAAGTCTCTTGTGCCATAGCCAACTGTCATCCACTTTTGCAACAAAACAACTAACTTCAGAGTTAAGCTAAAAGACATTACCTTTGGTCTTTGATCCCGATGCAATCATGTCTCCTTCTTTGTTGTTAATGATGCACTTTTTGTCTTTGAATTCCCACTTATATCCTTTGTCAAGCAATTGTCCAACACTTAGAAGGTTGTGATGTAAATCATCAACATAAAGAATATCATTTGTTTTGTTCTTTCCATCTAAGGTGATAGATCCTCTGCCTATGATAGGTTTGGGAGTGTTATCTCCAAATCTAACCATGCCACCTTTGTACTTGTCTAGATGTACAAATGTGTCTTTGTCACCTGTCATGTGATTTGAACACCCGTTGTCTATGATCCAGTCTGTTCTGATGTCTTCTTTGGAAACTAATGCTAACTCTTGTGCTTCTTTTTCATCTTCAATGTCCATCTCCTCAAGCATTTTCTTAATGTCTTTAATGGCAACAAATCCTATTTCATCTTTTGAATCATCATCAGTTACACCATCTTCAGCATGATAGCATTCCTTAGTGTATTTGGGCTTGTAATCTGATCTGAACTTCTTGACTCTTGTAGGATACTTGGATGCAAAGTGGCCAACTTTGTTGCATGAAAAACATTTGAATGGTAGCTTTCCTTCATATTTCCCTTTACCTTTTCTTTCCCTCTTAGCAATCATAGCAATGATTTCTTCTAGTTCAGTATCAACTTCTTCCTTCTCATTATTATTAGAGTTGCTTAAGGATTTCTTACAATGGATTGAGGCTTTGAAGGTTGTTTCCATTTTAGGTTCTGTCTTCAATATTGATATCTCAAATGAAGATATTTTGTTGATAAGGGTTTCTCTTTTGAAGTCCTTTGAGAATTGCATGGTTTCATCCAAAATGTTAAACTTGCTTTCATAATCTGCTGTCAATGTGGTCATCAGTTTGTCCATTATATCATCCTCTGAAATTTCTCTGCCATTGTTCTTGATACCTGATACTGCTTCATTAATCATTTGATTGCAAGCTCTGATGTTTTCTTCAGGTAGCATCTCTAAATTATTGTATCTTTTCTTCCATGTCTTTATGCACGCATTCTTTGCTTGGATGTCTCCTTCAAACATTTCTTCTAAGTATTTCCATATTGAATATGTTTTTTCTACCTTCTTAATCTCAAAAAATTCACTGTCAGATAGGGCACTGATTAGGGCCTCCTTGGTAATTGCATTTTGAGTGAATACTTCTTTTTCTTTAATTGTAGAGTCTTCTTCTGCAAGGTCTTTCAAGGTGGGAACATCAATTGCATGAGTGGCAATCTCATAGATCTCAAAACCAATGCACTGAAGATGTGTTATCATTTTGTTCTTCCAGTCAAGATAGTTCTCTCCATCAAACTTAGGACTCTCTTTCCTGAAGTATGCCATTTGATCTACCTTAAGCTGTTAGGATTTCTCTCCAAGGAACTTGGCTCTAATACCAATTGTTGGAACAGTCCCAAGGGATCAGTGAGAGGGGGGGGATGAATTAGTTATCAGCTAGTTTAATTATTTTCTCCAATTAATTACAAAATAACATTAAGCATTAACACATTCATATAAAACAAGATAGAACACAACAATTTTGGTTACGGGGAAACCAAATAGGTAAAAACCCCGGTGGGAATTAGCACCCACAAAGAACTGTACTTGAGTATAATAATCCCTATTAGAAGATCTTACAACCCTGCTAGGAGTTGATCTTTACAATGCAATAAGTACAGTGACCTAGTTAAGGGTCAGACCCTTTTAGGATTCTTTTACAAATAAGCATGTTAGGGGTGAGGACTCACTGTCCAAAAAGCTCACTGCTAAAATGATGAAGGCTGCAACCTTCAGTAAAACAAATATGCACTATATCTGATAAATGAACTGTTTGAGTACACCTGTTGTCTTGATCAGTTCCAGTGTATTGTATGCTTTCACTTATTCACATAGATCTTTTCTTGATGAATGAAATGTCTTTACTGTCCCAAAACAACGGACATTCTGTTATGTAATTTTTCTATCTCTCCTCTTATCATTCACACTTAGCGTTCATCAAATGAACTACTATAAGTATCTTCCCCAAAAGATGTGATCTTAGTCAGCTTTAGGAGTCCCTTCAATACTTCTTTAGTCGGCCAAATCAAGCATGCAACCTGATTAGAACCACGCAACTCAAACTGAATAGATGTGACACTTCACATAGTTGGCTCTACCAAATTGACTCAATCATCCTACTTCTATTAGAACATGTTTAGCACCTTCAGATAATTATCATTAACTCATAAATAAACATGAATAAAAACACGCATATACTGAAGATAGGCGTAACTCAAGAAATAATGTAAATACATTGGCTCTTAACAGATAATCTCCAAAAACTGTAACTGCCTAAACAGATTAACGTAACTCCATTGAGACTGCATCTCTGAATCTGCGTGAATGCACATAGAAACCAGAACATGTCTACACCATGGAAATAAACATGCAAGGCTCCAAAACATACGTAATGATAATTGCATATAGGACACCTTTGTATATTATATGTTGTCATCAATGACAAACATACAATCAACAATTTTCACAGAAGCAAATCTCCAACACTAACTCGGTATCCGTAGGAGTGATTTGTTATCTCTACAAAATATTTATTTGTCATTAGTTTAAGTCAAAGTCATGGAATCAGAAGAATCAATCAGTGAAAGGAGTTAGTCCTGTAATTGACTAATCAGTAAAGTCAAACCGAGTCAGTCAGTGAAGTAACACATACATGTAAAGTCGATAAAGTATACCAAGCATCTACACTTACCGAGTGACACACTACACCGAGGACATGTGTAGTACACTGAGTTGATAGTCACTGAGTATTGAAGATTATTTAACAAAGTGAGAGGAGTTAACTCAACCGAGTTATATTGTTGATTCAAAATGTGACAAGATCACATTTAATGGATTGTCAGAGCATTAATTAAGATTCTAGAAGCACGTAGAATAGTTTTTTACAAGATCAACGATTGAGATGATTCCGATTGAAGATCTAAGGAGCAAATTAAGTTGTTTCCAAGAAGAACAACAATTACTGAGGTAAACGTAACATGGTCACTGAGCATAAAAGAATATCTAATGGTTCATAATAATTCTTAGCGTTCCTAACGCATAAGATTAAGAAGCAAAACTCATCTATATATTGGATAAACTAGAGAGAGAGAGAGAGTTGTTATTGAGAAAGTTAAAGGAGTTATTGAAGAAAAAAGGCAAAGAAGAGAACACCGAGAAAAGATTCAGCTACAACAAAGAAGAACAGAGCAGTGTTACAGTTGTAAGATTGAAGTAACATATTCCAGAGCACATAGAGTCTGATCAACATTTGTATTTGATGCAACATAGTAGACATTGATAGTATTTTATTGAGAGCTTTAAATCTCAATACTAGGTAGATCTTAACCAATCTTATATTTTGTAAATCCTTTAATAGGGTACATCTCTAAGTGTAGAGATTGTAAAAATCCTTTAACTAGGTAGACCTATCAAGTCTTTAATACTCTTAACCGATTAAGCTATCAGAAATAGTTAAACTTTATAAGCTCTAACTAAGCACCCTTTATACTACAATTAGTGAAGGTTGTGGGTGTCATTCCCATCACACTCTAACCAAGGATTTTTTTGTTACCAAAATCATGGTGTTATGAGTTCTATTGCTTGAATGTTTTGATGTTTTGGTTTTATAAGCTTTACATTACTTTCATATCAAAGTTATGAATTCGGTAACCAATATGCAACAATATATGGTTGATCAGTAAATAGACATAAAGTTTTTAGTGGTACTGATTCAACCCTCCCCTCTCAGTCCCAACTTTCCATAATTTATTCCAATATTATTATGATGGCATATAGAATGGTGAAAGAAAATTCTAAGTATAACCTTTGTGAAAGACTTGCACAAATTATTTTGGAGAATGTGAAGAAAATTAAGAAGGATAAGTCAAAGGCATTAAGGTTTGGGTCTCTATTGATACAAATGTATATTCATATTGTACATAGTTTTCCTTGTATGCACCCTAGATCTTGGAAGGACAATGAACCCACTAGAATTCAGATTACATAGAGCTATAGAAGACAAAATAGTACATGAGTTGATGGTGAATTATTTGGGATGATCAAAATCTTGCAGAGACAGATGAAGGAAAGAATGAGGATCCATTAGGAATTGGTAAAAAAAATAAGGATACAATATGTTTCATGGTTGAAACTTATTGTGTTTACTTTAAGGCGGTACAACATAGGATGAAGTGGTGTTATCCTCTAGGATATGAAGTCAGTTCTGAGGTCTTGACCATGCAAGTAGGACATATTATGTCCTAACAAATTTATCTATCTGATGAAAGATGGGGCACCTATGAAGAGAAGTCTACAAAGATAAGGGAAGAACATACTCAAGCTGAAAGGAAGAGAAAAGTAGAGAATGTGGTAGATGGTCTAGCAGCCAAGGCTGGTATGACAGAGGAGATGAAAGAGGTAAGAAAGAAGATGACATAAAGTACTTATGGATTGGTGAGCATTTCTCCTACAACCTTTTTGTGTTTAAAACTATTACACTTTGAGAAGCAACCAATATATCTTAAGACTAATGTTAGGAGTGGTTAGCTCCAAGTGTGAAAGCTCTATAAGATAACTGGACCAACTATAGGGACAAGACTTCCCTCTGCACTTCTGGCTCTACAAAACCAAGGTGGGTACACCTAATTTAGACTAAACTCAACTCTTTACAATATCTTCTACTTCTGGATTTGAACAACTTATAAATGGAAAGTAAGTACTAAATGCCAACCTAGCATTCATCGACTCTCCACTACCATGGTGGGATAACAACAACAACAACTGTAAATGTAAAGAATTTTTGTAATGAGTTTGATTAAATTTAGGGACAGAATATAGCCAAAGCTATCAGACATATATCTACAAAAAATATAATAGTTTTGGATCAGTGCCTTATCCATTGGGTAAACTCCTAAATACAATACTGAAACTAAAACAACCTCTTGGTATAGATTCAAAGCCATAAACATAAAATCTCTCAGATCACACACTACAAGATCCTTAAGTAGATAATCCAATAGAATCAATTGAATATCCAAAGCATTTTAATTTTATCTAAGATCAAAGACTTATGGAGTAGACATATGCATAAGAAAGACTTATACATTAAGCTAGAAAATTTACAACTCAATAGATAACACAAAGGAGAGACTTAAAATCTGAGAAGAGATATATTAAGTATGATGAAATCTTGTTTCCACATCAATATGACAAGGAAATGCAAAATAAGACAATATGCAAAAGATCATACACCTTTCTATTTTGTCTTAATACATTCTAAACAACATCTGTTATATCTTAGACTGGAAACAAATACAAGCCTAATGCTTACAATATTTCTTCCAATTCTCCAACCCTTACTAAATGTTCTTGAATATTCCTTTATAGGAACATGAATGCAACAAGCTTTAGACCATTTAGGTTAGGATTTACAACCAATTAATGCAAGCATTCAATTATGTGATCAAGTTAAAACCCTATCTCTCTTCAATATGTGCAAATATGATATGATCTACAACTGCCATACATCTTTGGGATGTGAACACAGTACCCTAAAGTCTAAAAACTTCCAAGCCATGATGAGGTGAGTAGTTGATCATAAATGCTAAAAAGACCAAGTGCCTCTATATGCATTTATCACTATGATAAGAAACCCCTACTTGTCAATTCTGGTCTTTAATGTGTCTTACCATATCATATTTCAACCCCTACGCCTTTCAACATCTATGCAAAGTTGATCCAAAAGATCAAATTGGAGCATTAATGGCTCTAAGATCAAATATCTGTCGACCACCATGAAAAACCATTGAGAAAGTATTTAAATATTTGAAATTCTGTTATAACGGCTACAGGTGGCATGGAACAAGCCTTGGATGGTCAAGATCAAGTCGCATCAAAATTTTAAAACACAGTCGTATATCTTTTTTAAGTTATCTAGGCATAAGATTAGACCTAGCCACATGTCATCAAGGCGCAATGCCTTGATCACTATTTTTCCTGCATCTCTTGTTTGAGGGTTTACATCGGCCATACAATCTTTTCAAACTTGACTGTTCTTTAACTTTCACCATTGACTAGCCTCTGACTCATCTTTAACCTCTGGTTCTGAATTCTTCTTGTCTCCAAGTCGCAAGATAATTTCTCTAACTCTAGCTATACTCAGAGATCACGCAGAAACCACAAGATCAAGACAAGATCTATGGATAGCGTGTAATCTCAATATCTTTAACTTAACTCATAATCCATTCCAAGATTCAGAGATAAGATTGTCTCTCTATCTCCAAGTAAACTCGACTAGACATGGATCAACCTTGGGTTCCATTACGAGATCACACGCAAGCCCTACGATCATGTCAAAAATAGAACTCGATCAACGACTTTTGTTGAATCTCAAATTATACTTGTACTTGACTAATTCTTTCTGAGATCATGTGCCAACCCTAGATATTTTCTCTAATGAATGGCCTAGATCATGTCTGCGCAAACTCAGAACTAAAACCCAACTTAATTTTCTTGACCATGGTTCAATCTGGAGACTCAGCGACAATGTTGTCTCCAAATCTATGAATAGCTCCTTAACCCTTGAGTTTGTTCCGAGATCAAGTGCCATCCACTCGATCTAATCTGCATTAATGACCCTCGCTAGATCACTGAATAAAATCTTGAATTTGAACTTGATCTAGTGGCTTAGCACCAACTACACGATTTTAGTACATGGACATGAATAGATCAATGGTGTGCGCGTAATCGCAAAAGGGAAAGGAATATTCAATCTTGGTTGGGAGATTTTGCGACAATGGCAAAGTAAAAGTGCACATGACTTAAAAGATTTTTAAGTGGCTCATAAAAGGCAATGATAAAATAGAACATGTCTAGAGGGTTTAGAGTTTTTTCCAAGAAATTGACTCAACAAGACTTAGGGTTTTAGGCCAGAGGCCATAAATAATTGCAGAGACAAAGAGAAGGAGCTTGGAACCATGAAATTTTTGGCTAGTGATAACACAACCCTTCCACCTCCAAAAGTTGAGAAGGTTATCAGTCCACCTCCTACTATGATTAATGTATCTGAAACCACACCTACACAACCAAAGAGAACATCATTGGAAGAGAAACTCATGGAATTTCCTAGAAGGAATAAAAGATCCACCAAACAAGACTCTCCACCAAAGAGACAAGGGAAAAAAATTGTAAAGAAGAAAGGAGAAGAGAAGAAAATAAAGGAGAAGAGCATTGATGTAAAATAACTTTGGAAGCCTGATATGAAGATACTAGAAAAAAGGATCATCGGACAAGGAAAACTTATTGCATTAACCAGATACTATGAGAGGTATGATGCATCTGATCAACTCTTGATTGAGGAAATGGTCATCAATCATTTTCTTTCTTTTAAGAAGAACTTACTAGAAATTGAAGGCAGTATACCAAAGGATCTTTATGAAAAATTAGAAATAATGAAACAATTAGCACAAATAGAAGATGAATCAATCAGAACACAAGCTATTGAAGATATGTTACCTATTGTTTCTGTCAAAGAAATTGAAAAGATACTGAATGCTTTAAAACCTTTGTTGAGAACTAAGTCAAGATTGGTGAAAATAATGGGGAGAAAGTATGATGAAGTTATCGAGGAAACACAGAAGGAAGTATATAAGGTTTTGATGGGAATTGAACCTGATAAGGCCTCACCTCCCAAGGCTACTAAGCCTAAAATTATAAAAGGTCAATCATCAAGGATAGCCAAAGTAAAACTTGATACACCAAAGGATGAGGACACTAATCAATTTGTTAGTATTGTTAAGAAACTAGATTGCTTTGTTACTGGTGTGCCTATGTCTTTGGACACTTCGCAGGATGTTAGTGATCCTTTTGAGAAGAATACTGAAATTGATGGAGGAAGCATTGATCTAATAGTGGCAGAGAAAGAAGAGAAGAAAGTGAGCAAAGTTGAAGTAGCGAAGGAAGCAATAAATAAAGTTGAAGTGAAACAAGAAGTTCATACATCTATTTCTTTATCTTTATTGTTGACAAGTGGAGATAAATATCTGAGCATTGATGTTAAGAGTATGGATGAGGATGAGTTGATTAAACTATCCTACATCGCATTTGCAAAAGAAGAAGAGAGATATGAGCAGAAAGGTGAGAAGAAGTCAAGGGTAATGGAAAGAGTAGTTGTCACTATCAATAAACTCCTACCTATACCTCCTTCTTTTCAATCAAAGGACAATGCAGAGAACTTGAACAAGGTATTGGATGACTTTGACAGTCATTATGAGTCCTTAGAGAAGATCACTGAAGAGAAGGAAGAGAAGAATTATGTTGCAAAGAAATTGGAGGAAGTATGCAAGTCTATTTCTTGGGACTTAGACATACTAAGCAAAACCATATTTGAGGCAAAGAGTTGTGTGTCGCATGGCAGAAAGTTATACAATTACTATATAAATCCTATTAGACATCTTAAGAAAATTGCGGATATAATAGCTAAGGACAAAAAAACTCTGGACAAGTTGATGAACAGTTGTGAGACCTCCTCATACACCATATTGGATTTAGATAGATAAGTGTCTAGGATAATGGACAAATTGAGTGTTTTTGATACAAATATAGGGAGAGTTGTGAGAAGATTTGGTATGTTGAAGAATTTAATTACTCCTAAGTTATCAATTCTTGAGATCCACCTTTCAGACATGGAGAAAATAGAGCATGCCCTCACTGGATACATGCCTAGCGAGATAAAGGCAACAAAGACATCCTCTTTTGCACTGAATGGACTAGTTCATGTGATTTAGATAGTGGTAAAGACTTGGTCAGACGAAGTGAAGATCTTAGAAAGCTCCTTCCAGGATGTGCTAAAGATGGTATAAACTTTTTGCTAAGAAATTTTTTTATCCTACATTTTTATACCTTTTCCATTGATGTCAAAAGGGGGAGAAGAGAATATATGAAAAATATATAGATAAGAGATAGAGTAATGTGTAAAGGAGTTATACAAGTGCAATGTATATTATTTTTGGTATTGACACTTAGTCATTTTTTGCTAAGTGTTGCCATCAATGCCAAAGGGAGAGATTGTTGGCAAGTGGTTCATTTAGGAATGTTCAGTAACACTTTAGGGTTTTCATTTGTGGAAACACATCTGGTATGGATGATCTCTTGGTGTAAAACACAATTTTGGAGTTATAGCTTGCAAAATGACTAAGTCCAGAAAGGCTAATTACAAAGTATAGAAGTATAGTTTTGGTCAACGAACACAATATATGGTGAATGAAGACATGCGAGATTAAGGAGAAGTTATTTTGGGATGTATATGACTTTCAGTTAACATCATTTTTTATTTAGTGTTGATCACAGTAAGTTACAGTATGTTGAAGACATGCAAAGAAAGAGCAATAGTGATACATGATAGATGAAACATTGCAATGATTGAGGGAGTATAATGCAGAATTCAAATGTGCTATGTTGGATTTGGATTGAGGATTACCTATGTTTTGATAGTGTATGATATCTGACTTTGTATTTACTTTTTATAAGTGTTAACTCTATTTTGTGATGTATTGGAAGCCGACTGGACATATAATGATGTATGTAGGAAGATCTTTTTGAGAAGCGAAGTATGAAAATGTACAGTATGTGATGGAATGTATGGATCCAAATAGATGAAACATTGTGATGTCAAAATCAGACAGGTGGTGGTTCTAGCTACAACTGGAACTACCTAAGCATAGAAGATGCTTGTATTGTTCATTTCTGTTAAATCATTATAACATAATCATATTTCTGATTGTATGAGCAGTAATCTCAGTATACCTTTAACAGGGTTTTTGTATTCCTCTAACAAGGAAATGTGCTAATATAATAATATAATAATCATCTCCTAAAAGGGCTAGGTCTCCTAACAGGGACATAATCATTTTAGTACATATTTGTGGGTACCATCCCCACTGGGGTTTTCCCTTGACCAGGGTTTCCTCGACAACAAATCCATGGTGTTATGAGTTGTATGTTTTGTGTTTATGTTCTTTTCATTTCAGCAATTATCCGGTTAAGTTGGAATTTATTAAGTTTAGGTTTGAAGTGTTGTAATACTAATTCACCCCCTCTCAGGATTACTTAATCCTAACAAGAAACAATCCCAGAATAATAGGGGTGGGCTGAAATAATTGGAAAAAACTCCCCTCTAACAATGACAATACATAAATGATTTCAGCCATACCATCCCCCTTATTTTTTGCATTTTCAAATTTGACATTCATTATATGATTGATAAGAGGAATCATATAGTAAATTCCAATTACATTTAAATCAAATACAAAAAATAAAATTAATAAATAATATAGACTTATATAAACATCTATTAGGCATTTAACTTAATAGACATTAGTATAAGATGTGACCTTCCCAAAACAAAAATCATAAAGTATACTTCTCATAAACCGTGGGCATGGACTTGAAAGAAATTTAAAAAGCATTGATGAAAAACTTCCCACCCGCGGGGGTCTTAGGGAAATGAAACCCTACATGAAAATTAAAAATGCTCATTTTTTAATCTTCTTTGGGCTTTGACCATGCCGCCATGGATGATGGTTTGAAACTGCTTCTTTACTATCTACCATGGCCTCAGGTTTTGATTTCACACTTCTCTCATCATGCCATCTCTTCTTATGCTCTAATCGTGTTGCCCATTTGAGGGTTTCAAAGAGCTTCTATGAGTTCAAATAAAGATCTTTGATCTTTTGGATGTTGGCTTTCTATTTTTTATAGACTTTGACAGGTATGGATTTTGGTCTATAAATAACTATTTCCCTTTCTTAATGACTTTGAGCCTTATATATTATTATTTCATTTTGTAGAAACAGATGGTAAAAACCCTCCATCCTATCACATTTTTCTCTATAGTTTTGTGCATATCGTACCCAAGCTTTGTATATGGCACAATATTCTAATTTTTCAGACCTTGAATTGGCTTCTCATCTCTTTGCAAATATGATGCTTTTTCTTGAAATATTGTAACAACAATCACCTATCTTTTTATCGTTAATATTATTGGCTTGAATTTTTGTCATTTGTAGCATTCACTGGCACTTTATTTACCAGTAAGCTTTATATCTTCATAAAAAGTTACATTTCTATCCATATTTTAGTGTGATGACAACTATTGGAAATGGGTTGAGTAACTGAGAGGGGAGGGGTGAATCAGTTACCACAAAAACAAATTCAAGTCCCTTAGATGTTTTAATCAAACTTATCACTGTTACTCGGCTAACAAAGATATTCTTAAGATATTAATTGTGATTATCCTTTAGTGATTAAGAACATAAAGATAAAGCATAAAGCAAATAACATGTACACAGATGACACCAAGATTTAACTTGGAACCCAATTTGGAAAAACCACCAATTGCAACTAGTTACTATTTTTCACTCTTCTGAAGTGAGCCCTATTAGGAGCCAACCCTATTAAAGGTTACAAAAAACACTATTAGGTGTGACCCTATTAGAGGATTTAATCACCCTGTTAGGAGTGGCCTTGTTAGAGGTCTTCAAACACTTCAATTTAGAAATTCCACCTTGTGAGAGTATTTATGAAAGACTGTTAAGTCTACTCTGTAAAGAGATTTGGATCACTACTACAATTGTTAGAGAGTAACAATGTATTGACCTGTTTGAAGAAGCAACTATCTTTTTTGATTCAGATGTCTTCTCTAGTTTTAAACTGGATCCTTATTGGTCAAATATTCTATTGCAGCTCGGTTTGGATGTTATGTCCTTAATCAGAATTCCATCTTATTTCGCCTTCACTCTTCATATC
>MU226341.1:1092526-1104433 GCA_018584345.1 Thuja plicata | reverse complement strand
ATAAGCTCAATACAATAATGAGAGCAATGAGAGATTGAGAGAAGAATTGAGAGAGAGGAGAAGATTATTGAAGCAAGTGTGTGAGAGGCATCTCTTAAGTAGAGATGAGTGGAGGAGTTTGCATGTAGCTCTCTTCTCCTATGAATGCCACATTCATATTGTGTGTGTGACAAATGTGTGATTCCTCTTAAGGAGGAATATCTATTTTCCTTATTGATGGAATTACAAAATAGTGACATGTCCTCCTACTTGGACTAGAGGACAAATACAAATAACGATACCTTGGTTTATCCTTTTAATTACATATTTTCAACCAAGGAAAGATTAAATTCTAACAGTTTTCCTTGCTGGTTTGTTTTCTCCTCCCGTTGGTGGGATGGCTCTGCAAGAAGGTTTTTCGCCTTCCTTGCATTGTTCCCGACCCTGTAAATGATGAATTTTAGTTGTAAATGTTGTAAATTCTTAAGGTTCCTATGTAAAGGTGTTAGAGCATTGTTGTAAATTGTAGTTAGTCCTTAGTTGTAGATAGTTCCTATAAATTGTGTCATTTTTTCCAGCTTTCCCCTGTATATTTTCAGTCTATATATCATCCTGGCAACCCTTCTCGTGGCGAGCTCATCGCACTTTGCATGTTTAAACCAAGTTTGGAGCTCATCTGCATGGTGTTCGCCTGGCTCAAACTCAGCACCTCACCTGTTTGAGCCATGGTAGTTTTCTCTCTCCTCTATCATTTCATCATAATTGCAGGATTAACTCCCCCACGAGTGAGCATTCAAAAGACATCCCATCTAACATTCATTTCCCTCATGTCGACCCACCTATTGCCATTAAGGGTTGTTATGTCATTTGTCGTGTGGCCACGTGACAACCCATGTTAGCCAAGTATAGCTCGTTGCCTAGTCATGTCTATAATGGCTAGTTTCTCTAGACTCTGGGTGCTAAGAAGTCCTTGGGTCTTCATCCCATTTTTGTCACCTAAAATGATACTCCGGGATCTCCGGGTGTCGATCACAACCCAATCTTTGCTAAATTTTATATTCCATGATTTTGATGCATACTAATATTCTTTGAACAAGTGTGAGATGGAGGTGAATTCCCTGGAGTCCATAAACTATTGTATTTTTAGCATATTATATGTATTGATGGTTCTTTGGTCTTGTAAGTTGCAAGATATCCATCAACATGTCTGAAGTAACAACTCCTCCTAGAAGTCTGGAGCTTCCAACTACCTCCACTCGGGTGGTCACAAAAACAAAAGCAGAAAATATATTTGCCAAGCTCCCATTAACCTCCAAGTACCTGAGGGAGGGTGTTCTTGTGGGGTCTAAAGTG
The DNA here is from genome assembly GCA_018584345.1 of Thuja plicata. Taxonomy (NCBI): domain Eukaryota; kingdom Viridiplantae; phylum Streptophyta; class Pinopsida; order Cupressales; family Cupressaceae; genus Thuja; species Thuja plicata. The sequence continues at coordinate 1,103,101 of MU226341.1, read as the reverse complement.
GACTCCAAGTTGTAGGAGATCACAGATACCGAGCCTGAAGTATGGGCTGAAATGCAGAGCCTTGTCCAAACAATGTACCAATAGAGTGTTGCCAGAGATGATATGGTGAAGAACGTGGCCGCCTCCAACATCATTAAAGCTGCAAGTTTCCCCTTCTTAAAGCAAGCACCAGAATTGATCCTTCAATTGGCGATGCACTACAACGCTCCCACCTAGGTTATTTTTCTTTCCAATCCTCTACCACTACATTACTCGACGACCATTGTCAACCTGGATGCCACCACTTTTTCTTTGGGGCTAGGAACCCCCCAGTTCTAGGGAGCCATTGTTATCTCCCGGTTTGTATCATTGAAGGAGTTTGAGGAAATTTTTGTTCTCGCTCAGAAACATCTCAATAATTATTGGCTGAAGTCTGCGAGAAGGGACTATAAGAAGATGAAGCTGGAGATCCCCCACAGAGACTTTAAAGAATGCATTTAGGCGAGAATCATATTTTTGTGTAGGCTCTTCAGAGAGCCCCATGCCAGAGACTTTTTGACATGGATGTATTATTTTCTTTACTACATCACCACCTACAGTTAGACCTTCGACTGTGTGACCATCATCGCCACTCATGTAGACTTCCAGCTGAAGAATGTTCTCCAGAATTCAAATTTCTACATGACCTCCTATGTATTGTGGGTGTTGGCCCAATAGAGACCCACTCTTTGAGATTTACAGACAATGGGAATTCTCGAGAATAGGCCTGGCCAGCTTGCCCCATGGGATCATTATCCCTGGATCCAATGGGAAGCCTCTTTCCCCCATTTTTGTAAGGTAATGACACATTCATTTACCATAACATTTTGACACTCACCTGGGACACTGGGCACTAGTTTTCGTAGGAGGCGATGAACTTGGTAAGCACATACGACAATTATTTCATTCAATTTTAGTAGCATACTTACATTCAGGTGACCGGCTTCTCTAGGAAGCCATACCTACTCCCCAGGCACTACAGGAATAGGATCATTCTTTTGGAGTTTTGTAGGCAAATCCTGGAACTCCACGCATTCTTTGGTGTGAAGAAGGTTACATCCAATCTATTCCCAATTACTTGGAAAAATTCTTCTTGCAGTCTCACAGTGGCTAAGGAAGTCAACAATGAGCTAAAGAGTCTGGGACTGGCAGAATTCCACCTTACCAGAAACAATTTTGATCCGGTTGACAAGATAAGAGAGGCGTTGCCCCGGGCATCTACACAACATAAGGTTAAAATTTAATATTTCTGGGCAGATTGCCAAGATAGTTTTGATCTCTAGGCCTGACAACACTCCCGGATGTCCAAAGGGTTAATGAAGGCCCTCGACCTTTGGGGCTTCCTAAAAGATTTTACAAATGATGGGCCTCTGGAGGACCCATCATACAAAGAACAAGAGACTGACAAGTTGGATCTCCCTCCAGTGGATTGGGGCACCTCGGAGAACTTAACAATTGAGGATGTGAGTCACCACATCATTGATAATAGTCATAAATATTTTGAGAGGGTGTGCTCGAGGAGCACCCGTAAGGGTCTGATCTTGCAAGGGTCTACTTCGACCTCTAGAGCCGCAAGACCAAGAAAGGACAAGGGGAAGGAGAAGAAAGATGTCCCACCCTAGGTTCCACTCCCTATTTTGGAGCAAATTAATGAGCAGCTGGAGGCGTCCAGGATGACGAGTCAAAACATAAGCACCCAGCTTTTCTACAGTCTCCTAGAAACTTCAGTGGGATCTACCCACCCAGCGGGATCCCATTCATTAGCGGTACTCATGAGCTGATAGACATTCATCGAGGCAGAATCTGCCAACATTCTAGATGTCAGGGCCTTGTTACAAAGAAGAAAGAAGCAGAAGGTAGCCAATCCCTCAAGCATAGACATGGGCCCCGACATGCCCAATGGTCCCCTGATGGAGGTCAGTTCAAACTCCCCCAAACTGGATGATCTTCTGGAGACCTCCCCTCCGCATGATGACTTTGATGACATCTTTAGGACAAATGAGCTCATGAATCTACATGGGGAGATAGATAAGGTGGTAAAAGAAACAAATGCACAAGAAGTAGAAATAATCCTTGATGAAGGGGAGACACTAGAAAAAGAGGTGGTTCTAGAGAAAGAGGTTTGGGAACCTGACTAGGAAGAAATGCAAAAGGATCTACAAGATGTGGAAGAAACACTGGTCCAGGGAACTGAGACAGATTTAAGTCAAGCAAATGATGAGAAACTAACAACTGGGGAAACTAGACCTACAGGATCAACCGTACCCCCAACCATCATGATCCAAACACCTTCAGTTACTCTGGGTGATCAAGTGCCCCAAAGCACGACATTCAACGAGGTGGTCTCAGTGATCCAATAGCTAAACATTGGCCAGACACCTCCACCTCTTCTAGAAGATGTGCCCATGGAGAAGAATGTCCCAACAAATGATGCCAGAGATGAACAATAGCAACAACAACAAGATGGGAGGGATAACCTCGATAATGTAGACACTTAAACCACAAATACTAAGAAGGATGGGGAAAACCCCGATGATACAAATAATTCTAGTACCGATAGAGATGGGGTCCCTGACACCATAGATGAAGATGCCACTAGGGCATAAAATACTAAAACCCCTAGAGAACAAGAAAGGGAAAAAGAGTCTGATGTGACCATGGATACCAGAGATACACCACCAGGCTCTAAAGAAGGCCCTGATAGTCATGCCTTAGCAACAAAACTGCCCTAGCTGCCAAAATGGCTAGTGGAATCCAAAAAGATAAAGGCCCCGATGCTGGTAGGAATTCCCCTATTATTGGCGAGATGATGGCCCAAAATGTAGAGGCTAGGAAGCCTTGAAAGGCCTGGACCATCCATACCCTCCGAATTGGTCTGGGAGGAAATATAGTTGCAATGGTTGCAACCCCTCCCCCAAATACAGATGTGGCGACAATAAGGGCCGAAGACTATGCAATCATAGAAGTGCCTCTAGGGAGGAGAGATAAGCAGGGTGATCTAGACCTGTTAAGAGAGGCAACCTAGGTAGCTAAAGCCTAGTACGACAAATAGGTGCTAAAGTTAAAGGAGGAAAGAGAGAAAAATGAAAATCTCCTCAGACTTCTCATCGAACTTACACAGCCACTGGCCGAGATCCGTCTGGAATCCTCCACCTCCGGACCACCGCTTTTGATGGGTGACATGGATGCTCTTTGGGCCATGAAGAAGAAGGTGCATGCTATAGATGGGTGGATCGCAGAGCTGATAAGGGTCGTAAGGCATTTCCTAGAAGCATCACTCTTGGACCTTTACTTGGTCAATAATCTCTTGGGCCAGGTAAACGGTGTCGTCATCCTGTGGGAAGGAAACATAGAAAAATATGAAGAGTGGAGGATTGGATTAGATGAAGTCATCAACTCTAAAGAAGAGGCCATCACCGAGGCAAGAATTTTGGGAGAGGAATCCTTCGGATTCCTCCAGGCCTAGTACTCTAGACTTGGCCTCAAGATCAACGTATGCAAGCAACTAGTTATGACCCTCAAAGAGAAGGTCACGACGGTCTGGTATCCTTTGGACCTATACAAAGCATTCATTGGAAGGGTTTCACAAGTTGATCCCTTCACCATCAGAACTTGTGCCCCATAGGACTATGTCCTCAGCAAGTTTGATGAGTTGATGGAGTCCCGGTATCAATCTGTCAGAGACTTCAATGGAGGGAAACTATCAAGAATATCTAAAATGATGCTCTAGACTCATGACTCCATAAAATTAGTAGAAGAATTATGGGACAAGGCCGGAGATATTGAAGAGAAGTTTGGAATTGTCTGCGACCGGTGGAATAGTGTCAAGGACATCGATGGAGATGGCATTAGCCAAATTTTGGAGGCATTCAAGAACAACAAAGGACAGTAAAGTTCCCTAGATTTTGGGAATTTTCACTAGCAGGGTGTATTTTTTAACATTCATTATTCTTTGAGCGTAAGCTCCCGAACTCCAAAATTTTGGATCCAAAGTATTTTATTCTTTCAGTGACCCATGTCCAAGTTCCCTAGAGCTGACTAGTCATTATCTAGCATTTAATAAAGGGGTCAGAAGGTAGGTGATCCCAATAAGGTATGTCAGATAGAGGGATGGCTCTGATAGGTGATTTTCCCAAGGTGCCGCTCCAGCATTAACTACCTGGTGCATCAAAGATAGTGAGCTGCATTTTGCATTAATAAGGCATGTAGCCTCGAACTCCAGGAAGATTGGATTTCTTCTATTCTTACACTGACACTCTTCTCAAGGCTGATTCTTCCATCCAATATTCTTGTCTTCTTCCTTTGTCCTATCAAACCTCTATTCTTTTTGAGGTGATTGTAAGTGGTGAACCTAGTACTAGCCATTGGATATTGTATTTTAATGTTGAGTGTACAGTTAGATTAGGTTAATTTTAGGGAAAGTTATGTGTATAAATAATAAGTCCAACCTTATTTCAAGGGTCAGAAAAATTGATGATTTTGCAATCCAATACTATTAGCATTTTTTTTCTCAATAGTTGTAGAGCCCAACGCTCAGTAGTTCTTAGTAGTTAGATGCTCCCTTGGAGCCATTGATGTACACACCAGTGATGTTGGAACAACCTGTTAATGAAAGAGGAAGAGTTTCTGGAAATAATGTTGTTAGTGTTCTGATCTCTGAGTTAGCAATATCTCTTTCATGTTGTATGTTTCTAATGTCCTTTGCTCTAGTGTTTTATTAGATTAGATGATCTCATTTCCCCTTGCTATTGAATTTGTATGAACTGATGGTTCTATATGCATTCAATATTTAGTGTAGTTCATTAGAGCATTGTTGATGTTAAAGATATATTGCATGACTATAAGTAGAATAACGAATTTCTAACCTTGATCTATCTTTTGATTTTTATTTGGTAAACTCATGTGTGCTTGCAGGAAACCCTGACCTGCTAATGAAATCCCTAGAGAAGATGACTCAAAACTAGCTATTCCCCTGAACAAAAATAGTCACTTACCCAACTTAGCTACCTACACCGTCGAGACCCGACACTCAGGTGCTTGAAGGCCCAAAGAATTTATTCCCTGAATAACCTTTACATGCAAAGTTGGTCGGGTACCCTGGTACCCAGTGACAACTCTTCCTCTGTTGATGAGACCGGTCACAAAGTCTCATCAACAAAACCATAGCCTTCACTATTCTTCAGATATCTCAAAATTCTTTTAACAACATTCATTTGTGATTCCTTAGGATTAGCATAGAATCTTGAACCTATACCAACTACATGTGTTATATCTGGTCTAGTGTGTACAACATACATTAGTTTCACAATCATAGATCTGTATAAGGTCTGATTTACCTCGGCTTTCTTGTCTTCCTTTGTCAATTTTCATCCAATTGCCATAGGTGTTATGATTGGTTTTGAGTCCTCCATCTTGAATATCTTCAAAACTTCTTTGATGTATTTGGATTGTGTAATGTAGAAGCCTTCATCCTATTGTAAAATTTGTAGGCCAAGAAAAAATTTGATCTCTCCAAACATTGACATTTCAAATTCTTTGCTCATTTCATCAACAAATGACTTGCATAGCATATCATAACCTCCAAATATGATATCATCAACAAATATCTCAGCAATCAAAGTCTTATCATCAATATCTCCTTTCAAATATAGATTATTTTTGTCACTTGTTCTAACAAAGCCAATACTAATGAGATAAGAGTGAAGTATTTCATACCATGCTCTTAGTGCTTGTTTTAATCCATACAAGGCTGTGTGTAGTCTACAAACCATGTTCCTCTTGTTAGGATCAACAAACCCTTCAGGTTGTTCAATGTATACCTCCTCTTCTAGTATTCCATTCAGAAATGTAGATTTAACATCCATTTGGTATACTTTGAATCCTTTAAAAGCAACATAAGCAAGTAGAATTCTTACTCCTAGTCTAGCAATCGGGGATAACTTTAAGAAACCCCCCCCTCTCGAAACGTATAAAATTGTGGTGAATCAAATTTGTTTTGGAGGGAAATTTTTTAATATTGATGGAAAATTTTGGTTCAAATTATGGATATTTGGTGGCAAATTTTTTAATACCGTATACCATTTTTATAAAAATATGGCGACAAAAAATGATTTTAATAGGTTAATTACTAATTTAATTGGCGAAGCTAGAAAATTTTACTGATAAATTATGGCAAAATAATTTTCCAAATATTGTAATTAATTATTTGTCATGGCGAATGTATTTCAAAAATACATATAAACTTGGCGATTTAAGAGAATAGTTGTATAGTTGGTATGACGATTTAATAATTGGAAATAACTATTAAAGTTTCAATCTCCTAAGTTTTCATTCTTAAAGAATGACATGTGTGATTTTTTTAGAGAGAATTTTCAATAAAGGACTCATGTCACCACATTTCTTCTGAAATGCACCTTCCACCATTCATCTCTCTTAATCCAATGGTTCTAATTTGATGTTGAAGTTGCATTGGGTCCCACCACTATGCCATCACAGACTCACACATTCGTTGGATTACAACATATCAACGGCCAAAGGTGAATTTCAGGCCTATTGTTGGTCTTCATAATGTTTATGGCAAACTCTCAGTGGAATCATGACACATGGTATGATTGATCATACCAATAAGTCCACGATCAATCATACCACATGTCATGATTCCATAGAGAGTTTTCTGTAAAGATTATGAAGACCATCAATAGGCCCAAAATTCATCTTTGGTCGTTGATATGTTGTAATCCAACGGACGCATGAGACTATGAGTTTGTGAGTTGTGACAAGATTTATTAATTAATTTAAAAATTATAAACATCTGTCATATAGTTTTAAATTTAATTAATAAAACCTATCAAATTGTCATATCAGACATATTTTGTCTACTGCATAGCCATTTCCGGTAATATTAGATAGAAATTTTAATTATTGGTGATGAGTAGATATGACATCAAGTAAAGTAATGACAATTGATTGCGGCTTAGATGGAGCCTTTCAATTTTCAATGAAAGATAAGTGTGAACTATGACATCATTATCTATTCATTACCAATTTACCTTGATAGAATAATGCCTTAAAGTTAAGACTTAAATGAAAACATCATGTCATTTAAGGACATTATTTTCTGACCGTTCGATGATCTTACATCAATGGTAAAGCTTCATTTCTTGCCGCCATTACTTTGCATATTATTTCTGCAGAGTGGGCACACATTTCAAATTTTTTTATAATAAATAATTGTCATGTCCACCTGCATGACATTCAAAAATCATTATTCCAAAGAAAGCAAATGTCTTATCATAAGTGTTGTTTCTAATTTCACCCACTGTTGCATTAAATATGAAATATTTGGAGATTGTTGAAGGACAGTTACCATTTTATTTATGAATTAATTAGATCTTTAGGGCAGAGAAAGAATTTCAATCAAGGCTTATAAATAGATGATATACACTCATTAAATTATGATTGTCAAAGCAGATTTGGGGAAATAGTCTACGACTACTCGGTTCTCTTTGTTTTTTTGTCAAAAATTAGAATACTAATCAGTTTGATTTTCAATGGACACTCCGATTCATTTAAGATGCACTGCCTTGGAGGCCTTTTTGGGCCTGGTCATAGACCCAATCCTAGCATCTATAGCTATGGAGTTGGGAGCCTTCACCAAGGAGGCTATAAGGATGGTGCTAAGACGTGAATTTCTGGAGAATGAAAATAGGTATAGAGTTAACAATGACATTTTGTCTCAGTTCACGGCATCTCTGTTGGACCTGGGTGGGGAAAGGTGAAAATTCTCATGCTTCTGAGGAATTTTTTTAGAAAAGAGTACCTTGGCGACGATGTGAATGTTGTCGTATTTGCAGAAATTGGGTTTGGTATTCCTTGGGCAAATGATTTGCTGAGGATTCTACAACCAGGAGAAATTGTGCCCAGGCAACCATTTCTACTGAACCTTGATGTTGAGAAGCTCACGTGTCATGGGAAGTGGGCACATATTGGGAGGGATTTCCTCTAGAAGTGGCACAACCTGGAGGATACTGAGGACTATTGATGGCTAGAATAATTCTCTGAGATTATCCTCTCTTCAAAGTTCCATACAGAAGGAAGGGAACCTCAGCCGGATAGTCCCTGGCTATGTCTTTGTCCCTGTCCCTGTCCTAGTCTCTACTGTGTCTCCCTCTGGTGGTAGCAGCTTACCAGGGTTTTTACAATGATGTAAATCGTAATAACGTATGTTTAAAAAAAACATGAAAATGTTTTAAGAAATTTGAAGTGCTTTTCTATTTTGTTTTTATTATAAGAATCGTTAATAGATATGGCCTATGGGCGTCGTTGATTTGTAAAGTTGTATTGAAATTTTTCCTAATATAATATAAAATATTTGTGTTGCACTTTTGTTTCATGTAATAATTTAATGTTTCCAAACTTTATCATTTAATGGTGACTAGTTACTGGTTAAAATTTCATGGATAAGGTATTCTCAAATACATGAATTCAAATAGAATTCAATATAGTTAATGATTATATTGATTATTGTGTATTAAATTATTAATATTTTAAAATCGTAACAATCGTTGGATTACGAGAGTTGAACGTGACACGTGAGACATGAGACGTGTAATATTCATTAAAATCTTTTCGAAAATGTGACACGTGAGATGTGTAATAATCATTAAAATCTTTCATAAAATATGACACGTGAGACATTTAATATTCATTTAATTTGTTACATTTAAGTTTTAACAAAAGGTTTTTACCATTTCCTTTTTAATAACCTATCGACTCGTAGGCTCATAGCAGGAGAGCAAAAAAGAACTGTTAAACCGTCGCCGAATATTTCAAGACTGTAATTTGTGAGAGCCTTAGCCATTCTAACTTCAATCTATCTAGATTTCAAAATATAATTTCGGATAAGAAATTTAGCCTGATGCATCCTGATTTTGTAATGTCAAAAATTATGTTTAACTTAATTTTGAAATTTTAATTCTTGCACAATGCATGTACAAGTCGGGTTTTCTTAATTTGGTGACATGGGGTTTTCTTAATTAGTTAGTTATTATCTGTGATTTTGTTAGTAAATATCTGTGATTCTGTGTTTTTTCATTCTTCCGAAGAACAATGGGGAAAGCAAAAACTCAAGGCCAAGGGAAAGAAGATGGGAAAACTTTAATAGACTACAGAAAACTAGTAGAAATCCCTGGTTTCACCGATGAGTACCATGATGTTTATGATCCTGCTATCAATGGTCAAAGGAGAGTCATATCAATTAAACATACATTGTGTAGTAAGGCAACTGGGCCAAAGAAGTCTGACTTTATAAAATTTAATCCAGTGATAGGTGCAAAAATGAATAAAGTTGCTTTGTGGGATGTAGGTTTGGGTTGCATGCTATTACCCGAAGTTTTTCCTTGCCCAAAAATTGTCTTGATTTATGCAAAAAATTACGATGAAGAAAGAAAAGAAATTGTGAATAAAAATAATTAGGAAGAAATTTTAGCAATAACCCAGGAAGAATTTATCAGTTTGCTAGACCTAGGGTTTGACTGAAAAAATTGTAATGTCCATATTGACCTTGGATTGCTGGCAGACAAATATGAGGCAGTCGCACCAAACGCAAAAAATTCATTCATCAAGAGTCTAATAGTTACATAGGCAAAGGCTTCATTGGGTGAGAACCATAAGCCTCCTTATGATTTTAACATTTTTGTGCCATGGATTCAAGATACTATATCCTCGCTAGCATTTTTCCTGGGAATGGAAAACAATAGGGAAGTGGGTGCCAGCATTCTTCAATTGATTTGAGATATCCATTGTGTCAATGAACCAGTAAGATATAATTTTGTTGGACACGTGGTTCAATCGATGCAAGAACAATTAGCATTGATTAAAATAGGAAATTCTAAGACATTTAGGTTCACAAACTACTTGTGTTATCTTCTGTTATCCAAGCATGTTGCAATATTAATGAGCAACGATAACTAGCTTGAAATTTAGATGGGGACAGGACTGACAGGTACTCCAATGAGTCCAATAGGTACTCCAATATATAACTGGACACCTCAGATAAGGATGTATGATAACAAAAGGAATTACAATAATTTTGTAGATTTCTTTTTGGCACCATTGTACAAAAAAATAACAAGCACTCCAATGCCTAGATTATCTGCTTCATCTAGGGATTGCATCCAACTTGGAAGCACAATTCAATTGGTTGATTGGTACTTAATAGAAGAATACACTATGCTAAGGTTTTACGAATCAGAACTACAACCCCACAAACTTCAAATGCATGTGATAGACAGGGTGTTTGCAGTAGAAAATGTACTACAACTTGAGAGCACAGATAGGCTCTTCGCTAGCCAGTCGAAGAAGAGCATATTCCCTTCCTTACCTTTATGAATTGGAGGGTTAACATTTCAGGGAAAGGCATTCAAAGTGGCAAAAAAAAATTTAGAAATTTTTCAATTTGATTTAGAGTGGTACTGGAAGTATGATCCACTCAATGTCATTCAAACAATGCTTGTTGCTAATAAGAACTTTGCAAACTTATTTCAACATGAAAGTAAA
>MU226341.1:1053350-1076014 GCA_018584345.1 Thuja plicata | reverse complement strand
GAACTATACTGTTTATAGTGATCCCTGTTAAAAGATCTTCCAACCCTGTTAGGAGTTGTACATTACAATGTAGTAGTATAGTGACCTGGTTAAGGGTCAGACCCTGTTAGGAGTCTTTTACAATAACTCTGTTAGGGGTGGAGGACTCACTGTCCAAGTGGTGAAGGCTACAACCTTCTAGTTATTTGATACACACTGTATCAACAAGATGAAATGTTGTTTGTGACACTACTTGTCTGATCAGTTCCTTTTATGCGCCGATGCTTTAACCTCTTATGAAGCAGTATAACAATCTAATCTATATTCTAAATGCTTCAACATAAACATCTATATTATCAACATATGATAAATATAGCTCTGTTGTATCAACACTCTGCTCTTCTTGTCAATCTCTGGCTTTCGCAACTCTTCTTATCACAAATGACCTTCTATAAGTACATACACCAAGTATGAGATCATGGGACCTATAGGATGACTCTTCTTAACATCCTTGTTGGCTTTACTAAGTGCACAAGCATAATTACAACTACGCAAGTACTAATTGAATAGACGTGTCACTTCACTAAGTCGGCTTCACCAAATTAATCATAACTTTGAAATCTTCTTGAAATATGTTTGGCACGTTTAGATTAATATCAACAACTCATAACTCATCATGAATAGACACACACATATCCTAAAGATAGGTGCAACTCAATCAACATGTTACATACGTCGACCTTAAACTATTATTCTTCCAGAACTGTAACCATCAAAAATAGAATTACATATCTTTACCAAAACTTCATATCTAGGTCTGCGTGTATGAACATAGCATAGTAAACATGTCAACAACATGTATCTATCCACGCTGGTCTTCATATCATCATATTGATAAGTACACATAGAAGTACTATTGTGTATTATATGTTGTCATCAATGACAAACATACAATCAATCAACTATTCAGAATCAAATCTCCAACAAATACTAGTAATAATTTAGTGAAGATTACTAAAGAACACATTTGGGGCCAAATATTGGGGATGTCTGATAGCTTGTTTGAGAGGTTTGAAATGCTTCAAAGTATGAGAGTATGTTATGTGAAGCTTCATAAGAACATTGAATAGAACATGGATGTTGTCAAGAAAGAAAAGAATACAAAAGATATTATGCAACAACTCTACAGTAAGAGTGATAGTTATCTATCAAACAAGGGAATTAGCACCCGCCTTGATGCCTCGGTAAAGGTATCAAGTATTATTCAAAAATGTGAGAAGCTATGGGAAACACAAGAAATTGATGTCAAAGTTAAGAAGAATATCTTAAAGATGGAACAAAGGAAAACAAATTTGGAAATTCTTGGTTTGCCTAAGGGATTTGATGCAAATAAGTTCATTGGAAGAGAAATTTACAAAATAAGGTTGTAGGACAAAATAAATACTGATTTATGCTTTCTTAGTATAGACTTATCTCCTGATACATTCATGGATTTCATCAAACCAGTGAGAACTTTGAATGGAGTTTTAGAAGCAATAGTGCTTTCAAGTCACACTTCCAAATATGAATTGCTAACGAAGTTGCAGGAGTGTGGCTATACTATGAGCCAAATTGTTCTGCCATAAGAGGATGTTTGGACTGGCCTACAAAGACTGCTCTAAATTCTAAACTACTGTAAATTGTAATGTATTGCAAATGAATACAAAAAATATTGTGCTCTATCTAATTTTCATGGTTTCCAATTTAATGTATGTTGAGTTACTCTATTTTTTTGAACTACTATAAATTTTAATGTATTGTAAATGAATACAAAACAATTTGTGCTCTATCTAATTTTCATTGTTTCCAATTTAATGTATGTTGAGTTACTCTATTTTATTTAGTTATTCTTAGTTGATTTACTCTGTAATATGCTATTGGAAATTTGGAATACAAAATTTCATTCAACAATTTCAAATTCAAATATGAATGATCATTGATGATGCGATATAAACTATAGTAAATTGTAATGATAATATTTGTGCTCAAATTTTAATGATGAAACATAATACATTCTTGCTTTTCTAAAATGAACATTGAATGATAGGATATAGTAGTTAATAAGTTCAAAAAATACCTATTTATTGCTACTGTTAATTTAGCATAAATTTTCTAAATTTGCCAATTCATGTCTGCATCATCATCATCATCATCATCTAATTCTGGTATTCCAATTCCTTCATTGTTCTCTTCATTTTCATTTGTGTCTTCTTCACTCTGACCTCCAATTCTATGAATCCCACTCCCATCACCACCTATAGTTGTCCCACTCAGAGTTAGAGATTGGTTAATGGTGTTGCCCAACCCTCTTCTTTTGCATATTTTCTTCTAGGTTTCCATTGTTTTTTAATAAGGAAAAGTATTGACATCATATCTAGATGTGTAGACCCTCAAGCATGATTCTAAATTCTTGTCTAGTTTGTTTCTTAGCTTTGATTTTAGGAAGCCCAAAGCACTGAAAAATCTCTCATCCTCCACTGAACCCAATATCATGGTTTGACATAGATCAGCAAGCTTGAAGAACTCTGAAATTTCATCACACAACATTGTGCTTTGTTTTAGTTCTGTCCAAAGCCTTGTTGTCGATCCCTCTGCATGTGGGTTATGAATTAATTGATATTGATGCTTTATAGTCCTTGCAAAAGTGCCTGATTTCTATGTAAGAAGACCTTCATCTAAAATTCCATTGAGAGTCACTCCATTGAATTCTACAGATTTGCAAAATTCATTTATCAAAGTCAATAGTCTATTACGATAATCTTCCTTAGAGTTTAAGTGCCAATATTGAGGAAACACAATTGCCATGGCCTCAAGTAGTTATTCATATGGGAATCAGGATCTTATTTTAGAGGAAACTTTATAGGCTATGTCCCTTGCATTAGCTGCTATAGGCTCGACGATCTTGGTAAACTCTTCCCTTGTAACTCTTTTAGCTCGCTTCTTTGGGGAATTGTAGTACATTGGTATCTGAAATCCCCTTACACAAACACATAAATCTCCATTTTCAATGATCTTTAAATAATTATCAGGTTTTTCCAAATCTATTAGTTTCCTCCAGTGATGAAATTTTTCATCGAATAAATTTGGGTAATTTCAATAAAGATTATCGAGGACTTGGCATGACAATTTACACAAAGTAGCATATTCTGCAATATACATGGCTCTTTGCTGGGATTTTTTCATAATAAATGTCATTTCTTCTAGCATGGGAAGAAGAGATGCTAAAGTCAAAAGTGTCTCTATATTGGTTAACCTCCGAAGCAGGTCACCACATCTTTGATTTTTTGCATTGTCGCGGTTTTCGTACATAAGTCCAATCAAAGATTGATATTCATAAAAAACTCAATGTGCTGGCCCATCCAAAGAGATCCATCTAGTATCAACATCATTTAGAAGCTTTTTTCCATTGGTAATTCTTTCATCAAAGTGCTAAAATTCCCTAAAACATTTGGGACTCTGACAAAAATATGAGAACAACTCTCTTACTAAATATTCAACCTTGTTTACTAAAGGAAACTTCTTCACAACCCTAAAAGAAAGATTCATCCTATGGGCCATACAGTGAATGCCAACAACATATGGTGAACAAGAAGCCTGCATCTTTGTGCAAAGACCATTCCTTTGACCTTGCATTACTGAAGCTCCATCTGCTCCAACACATATCAACTTCTTCGCTATTGTCAATTCATCCATAGCTCCATATTCAATTAAATGGCTCTTTACTAATTGAAATAAAGTTTTTGATGTCACATTGTCCCTCAGTTTTGCAATAGTTAGTAGATGTGGTTGGTGGAAATTATTATGTATACTATAAACATGCATGCATACCCATGATGTATTATCTATTGTTGTAACTTTGTTTAAGGACAATGCAATAAAGGTTGACTCTTTTATTTTTCTCTATACATCCTCCATTTCAACTTGGGCAATACAACTTGCCCATTCCCATCCACTGTTTATTGACCAATGAGTGATAGGATAGTTAGGAAGTTTTAGAAAGTGTAACAAACCACTCATTTCTGGATAGTCTGTCATTGGATGCCCTCTGCTCAAAATATGGAAAACATTACTTAATTAAACAACTTTTTCGTATTCTTCTACTTCACTTTCTTTTGCAAAAATAACATTAATGGAACCTTGAACTTCTCCAGGCTTCGTCTTAAATTTCTAAAACAAATAATATTCCTCAGCATGCCTTTGATGTTGACATTGCTCCTTTGTTTTATATCTTACCACTTTTATTTCCTTTCCATCTACAGTTGAGGTTTCGTAAACCTTACCAACATGTTTCTCTATGGTGTCCAATTTAAGCTGCAACCACTTTTATTTTTTATACTTCCAACTACAAATCATACATCTACATTCTACTGGCGGCTCACCTACAATTAGATTGTCCATGGGTTCAATGAATGGATACTTTGCTACCCAATCAAATTTAAATCTCCTGGACATCTCCCATTGACGATCAATTTTTTCTTTTGATTTTCCTCTCCCTTTAGTGTTACTTTTAATTGAAACATCATCATCACCGAAGTCGATTGATTCATCCTAGTACTGGTTATTTACTTGAAATTCATCTTCAAGGTCATCTTCATGAGAGATATCAGGTTCCACAACTTTGTCACCAGATTTATTAGGTTCCTTAGTTTGTTGAATAGACTCTTGTGTAAGTTGATAACCTCAAAGTTGTACAGGTTCCTCTAATGATGTACCTTCCTCACTTTGACCAACACCATTGTGTCTACCCCCGCCAAACTATGAAGATATTTTTATGCATTTTGTTGGCCTCTCTTGGACATCTCCAGATTCTCCACCTTCAATAGTCCTCTTCCTATTTAACTTTGACTATGACATCTCCAACAAATTAAGACTGCAATAAAATTTTACTTGAATAATTATAAGATACTAAGGACTCATAGTCTTTCTGCTTTGCTACCGATCGCAATTGTTAGCTCAGAATCAACTGATTTTTTGTACTCCTAAATCAATTGAAACTATCCTTATATACAAATGCTTATTTTGAATTTTGGTGAAGGGGATGACATTTGCAATTGATAAAAACTAATATTTGGTGAACCCCGCATAATTTCAAGTAATTGACTACGCGAATAGGATAGAAATTTGGGACACAGTGAATTACAATGCATGGTGAATTGGGTCCTAGTGCAAATAAAATTTTAACTTGGGATAATGGGCCTTTGGCGAATGGTGATCCTTGATAAATACCCCTTCCTTAATCCATGGTGAATAATAGTAAATATACAATAGATAAATGGGTGAACAACCCCACTATCGTAGTGAAATTACATGAAAATAGTGGTGAACAACCTGACCAATGTACATATTTTTTATAAAATCTGGGCGAACCGGTCAAACAATACACTACACATTTTTTTGCCAAATTCTATACGCCTGATGGGACATATTCGCCAATTGGCAAAGAATCGCCACTAAAAAAATCCTTGCTGGCAATGGGTGCAAAGGTGTCTCCCAAATCAATACCTTCTCCTTGTGCATACCCTTTGAATACCAGTCTTGCTTTGTTTCTTGTTACTTGTCTATTATCATTGAGTTTGTTTATGAATATCTATTTGGTACCAATGACATTTATGTCACTCGGTCTAGGTACTAATTTCCATGTTTTATTCTTCTCAATCTATTCAATCTCTTCATGCATTTCACTAACCCATTCTTGATTCTCAAGTGCAGTATTAATAGATTTAGGCTCAAAATCATAAATCAAACATCTAGTGTTAAGAGACTTACTTCTTGTTCTCATTCTATCTCTTTTGTCTCCAATGATTTGGTCCTGTGGATGGTGTCTTTTGACATATTTAGCAAGTACATGATTAGATCTATGTTCTTCATTTTGATCTTCATTATCACTCAGTTCAGCATTGTGAGCATTTTCTTGATTCTTGGTGTGTGCAGCCTGATGCTCGATTGCATTGTTATGTCGCTCAGGTAAGGTGTCAGGTTCTTGAATGTAGACAAATTTGTTGTAATCTTCTGATTCCTTTTTGCTCTCCTCATCATTTTTCTCAGCAAATTCATCCACTTTAACTTTTGCACTTTCAATGATTTTGTTAGAAGATTTTTTCAGACATTGATAAGCTTTGCTTTTAGTAGAATATCCTAGAAATATTGCTTCATCACTTTTAGATTCAAGTTTCCCATTTCTATCATCTTTCAATATATAACATTGACTTCCAAAAATTCTAAAGTAACTCACATTTGGTGTGTATCCATTCCATAGCTCATAAGGTTTCTTAATGGTTTCTTTCTTCAATTGAACTTGGTTTAGTGTATAGACAGTAGTTTTTACAACTTCTTTCTAGAATGTTTGTGTGATGCCTTTTTCAATCATTAGTGTTCTAGCACAATCAACAATTGATCTATTTCTCCCTTTAGCAATCCCATTTTTCTATGGTGTTCATGGTGTAGAAACTTGTCTTGTAATCCCATGCTCATTACAAAAGTTAGTGACTTCATCATAAATAAATTCTCCTCCTCTATCTGATCTTAAACATTTCAGTTCTTTTCCACTTAGTTTTTCAACTTTTTCTTTATACCAATTCAACATCTTAAATGCTTTAGATTTCTCTTTTAAGAAATAACAGTCATCATCCTAGAATAGTCATCAACAAATAGAATAAAGTATCTATCACCATAATAGCTCTTTGTTCTCATTGGTCCACATAAATCAAAATGGACTAACTCTAGAATAACATTAGATGTGTAGGTTTTTCTTTTGAAACTAGACTTTGTCATTTTTCCTATTTGACAATTCTTGCACATAACATGGTCGGGCTTTGAAATACTCGGTAAGCCTCTTACTTTTCTTTTCTTACTTATCTTAACCATGTTGTCAAATTTTACATGACATAATCTTTTATGCCACAACCAAATGTCTTCATTTCTAGCCAATAAACAAGTGGTCTCAATATCATCAAGATAGAATAGATTACCTTATTTTTGTTCACCAGTACCGATCAACTTTCCTTTTTCATTATACATCATCACCTTTTTGTTTTTAAATGCAACTCCTTGTCCTGTTTTGTTTAGCTGTGAAACATTCAATAGAATAAAGTTAAGACCTTTCACCCAATATGAATTTTTACATCTAATCAGATTATTCAACATGATGGTACCTTTTCCTTCAACTGGGCAAGGTGATTCATTACCCATCTTAACTGATCCACCATTATAATATTCAAAAGTTTCAAACTTTTCTTTGTCTCCAACCATGTGATGAGTACATCCACTATCAATAATCTAGACATCATTTTTTCTAACTTTAGATATGAGTAATGTTTCAACATACCTTTCTTCTTCATCTAAATCATTCTTCATAACAACAAATACTACCTCAACATCTTCATCAGAATCAGTGTTAGAATTTTCAGCATTGTTCTCAACCAGGTAACAAGCCTTCTTGCCTTTGTACTTGTAATCTCAATTATCTCTTCTGTTAGAATTTTAGGTTCTTCTATAGTCTCAGACATCACTTCTATCATACTTATTTTCATAAGATCTGTCATTGCTTCTTTCATCCTTTCTCTTGTTAGGGAATATAGCAACAAAATGTCCAATTTCTTTTCAATTAAAATAGACCAATGGTAATTTACCTTTATATCTTTCGTTACCTCTATGTAATCTCCTAGCCAATAGTGCTTCAAGTTCATCAAGTTCTTTTTCATCATTATGACTATCACTATCATTTCTCATAGTGTGTTTGTGACTAGATTTTCTTATTTTTAGAGAAGATTTGAATGTAGACTCAATAGTTGGTAAGAAACTGTTGTCATAGTTTTTCATCTCAAATGAAATAAGTCTACCAATCAAACTATCAAGAGTAACATTATTATTTTCTACTGCTCTCATTTCTTGAATTGAAGATACTCTAATTGCATAAATAGGCAGTAAAGTTCTTAGAATTTTACTTACAACTATTTCTGCCTCAAGTCTTCCTCCTACTCCACGGATAGCATTAACAAATTCTTTGATTCTGCTACTGTACTAAGTTATGTTCTATCCTTATTTCATTCTCAGGTCATCAAAATTTCCTCTTAGGCTTTCATCTTTAGCTCTCAACACATTGGTGTCTTCTCCATGTACTAGCTTGAGTTTGTCCCACATTTTCTTTGTAGAGGTGCATGATTTCACATCTTTAAATTCAGCATCAAATAGTGAACAAGCAAGTTCTATCATCATAGAATTGTATTCATGTTTCTCTCTTAATTGATCAACATTTAGAGGTCCAGCAGGTGCAACATATTTAGTATCCAAGTGTTGTGTGACATCATATCCAATACCTGATAGATGAAGTATTATCCAGCTTTTCCATGATGCAAAGCTGTCCTTATTCAACTTAGGCACATCCCTTTTGCTCATCTTGTGATCTTTAGCTTAAGTCTTTAAACTCTCTTCCAAGCACCAAAGCTCTGATATCAATTGTTAGAATAACTGAGAGGGGGTGGGGGGTGAATCAATGGCCTTAAAAATAATTCCAACAATCCAACCAAAACTTATATCTCAAATATAATATCCTCTACTTATCTTTCAGTCCATCAAGATGTATGTCTTAAATAACTTTAACAAATATAACCTTCTTGGTAAGATATATTGTTTATCTTTTCTAGACTTTACCGAATAGCAGTAAATAAACTTAGTGTTAATCGACCAATCCAGTTTCAATAATGTGTAAAGAAAAATATTAATGCAATAAACCATATACACATTTGACGCATAGATTTTAATGTGAAAACCCTGTTAGGGAAAAAAACCACTTGGGACCGGTAGCCCAAAATTTTCACTCTTCTGAAGTGAGCTCGGTGAAGAGCCAACCCTATTAAAGGTTACAAACGCATTGTTAAGTGCGACCTTGTTAGAGGATTTAAAATAATATTTTTTATTTTGACCTAGCATTCACTATGTTGTCAACAAGAAAACCTTTTGATACTCTTGATTATCTCAATACATTAAGGACTGTTAAATCCCACTTGGTTAAGAGATTTTCTGAATCAATGATTAAACTGATACAGTAAATGATCTTTTCAATAATACAACTTTAAATTATAGATATTCAGATATATTTTTAGTCCAATAATACCTCTCCGATCAATGTTCACTTCTTTTCCTTTTCTTTCTTTCTTTCTCCTTTCTGCTCGATGAATGCTCTATCCTCTGTTGCTCGGTGTCTGCATAATTATTTGGCTCTGTTCTTCAGCCTGTATGATTAGATCTACATGATGAAATCTATCTTCCCCATAATATATTCAGAATTCCTCTCTTTGATAATAAATTCCTTGTCTCTCTATATAGACATGATTAGCCACTTCAATCTTCCTTGTTTTTTTCGTAGATCACTTCTTGATTCGTAAAACTTGCCATTATTTTCTTTATCCCATAAAGCACTGCTTTAGTTTTATTCTATAGATCTCTCCTTGATAACTACGCTTTTAAATATCTTCCACTCTTTAGTTTAACTGATCATTAGAAATAAAGCAATCAATCAGTCAATCTCTAAATATATCTCTTTCCAACTAAGTAGTTTTGTCATTCTTGAACTTTAGTTCTTCTCAGTCATCAACTCCAATTAGCTCGATAGAAAATTTAGTTTACTGTGGTGCTCAGTATACACTATGAACTGCTCTATGACACTTGATCGGTAATGCTAGCTCAGTTACTACCGTGCTCAGTTTACATTGTCCATCAGTGTGTATTGTCTGTCAGTGTTTACTATCACTTGGTGTTTACTATCACTCGGTGTTTACTATCACTCAGTGTATTCAACGCTTTTATGTTTTACCGATAACATAAAATTTGTCTCTTCAGTTCTTCCAGATTATGACCAATATGTATATGATTAATCATATCATATCAAGTTGAAATCAATGACAATATAATACATTAACTGATTTAATGTCTTGCATACACTTTTGCAGCTCGCTAACCATCAACTTGTCATTTTCAAACATTCAATCAGTTATGGTTCATCACAGTTCCCTCCAAATACATCCATTGGGCACAGAGTCCAGGATACTTCAAAACATCACACCTTCTACTTGTTGAAACTGTAACTGTAGTGACTCTGCTATTATATTATAGTAGATAAGATATGCCTTGTTAGTTACAATGAACCCAATAGTTCTTTTCATTAATGATGTGTACCTCTTGCATTGGAATATGGTAACAGATAACAAAAAATTCTTCTAAAACCAAAGCAACTCAAATAGAACATAGCAGAAAATAAAACCACAAAGAACTAACTGGTCGAAACTCTTTTTTTTTGCTCTATTCTAACTCTATGGAATAGATGTTGATCATTTGTAGTAGTGCACTAACAATTCATTTCTATAAATGATGAATATATCCTTAATTGAGATGAAAATGTGTGACAATAGAGGGTTTGCTTATTGATCTATTGAACAAGAAATCAACTAACTGTGCACCAACACTTTGGGGAAGCAAAAAATGAGCTGAAAATAAAATTGAAGTAATGTGCGGAAGCACTTATTGAAAATTGAAACTACTACCTACTCTAAACTAATCAGGAATGACTCTTGGTCAAACAAAACCATTCACTGGATTTTGAAAATAACTCCCTTTTCTTGCCAACTTAGGTTTCCCTGCATGATTATGAACAAGTAAGATGAAATGGAAAACAAAGAGATTTTTTTACCAGTTGGTGCAATACTACTTCACTCACAAAAACAAATCGATCCACCTTCTTGAGTTAGGTGTGCATACAAACCTCTTTAGGTGGATATGTTAGTGGAGGTTGCTCCTCTTCAGCTGCAATATCTCCATTAGGTGCAGGCATGCCATGTGTAGTCCTCTTAGCCACTAAATGGAACAAATGTTTGGTGGGATATCCCCTTGTAGGAATTAAACTAGAGCTATCCTTATTGTCCTTAACTTCATTATGTAATTCTTAAAATGATTCTTTTAAAAACACAATATCTGGCACACTCTTCTTTTGTTGCTCTTGAACTACATTTGTAGAAGATGCTGGCTTGATGTCCATATTTGAGCAAAAAATATCCAAATCATTCCAAAAAAAGTCTTCATCAATGTCTTCCTTGGTTTTCTATATTAGAGAACTACCTTTGACTGAATTACATCTCTCTTCAATGTTTAATGAGACACCAAAAATGTCTTCTTGAAATACAAAATCTGATTTGGGAATCTGTTCACATTTTTCTGATTTTAAAAGGGATGTCTTGACATCAAGTTTTGAGAAAAAATCCTCAATTACATCTATGAACATACTCTCATCTTCCTCTTGGGAAATAGGATTTTTCTCTTGTCCAACTTGGCTGGTACATTCAACCATATCAACCTTTTCATTTTTCATGATAGAGTTGTCCTCATTTGCTTCATAAAAAAGAAAAGCCTTGTCCAAATGGTCCATTCCTTCTTGGTGTTTAATACCTTAAATTGGAGTTAGCTCAAGAAATCTTCACCATTATCAATAAAATTAGGAATCTCGTCAAGAAAATCATTGATTATTTCATCATTCTTCTTAACAATTTAAGGCATCTCATTGAACTAATCAATTGACTCTTCGCTTTGAGAAACCACCATTTTTTCATCATCCTATTGTCCTAACTAGAAATTCTCATCATTCACTTGTACCATACCTGAATTTTCAATTTTAAAATCATGGGCAAGTACATTACCAGAAAAAGCCTTTTCTTCTACCTAAAAAAACTCCACATTTTCCTTGATAACCTAGCTCTCTTGAATGGACTCATTTGGTAAAGAGTTTTGGGGGGTTTTTAGATTTTCTTGGAAGATAATGGGATTTTTAAAAGGATTCTCTTGAGATATTATAGGCTCTTGAAATTAAGGTTCAGTCCTAAAACTTGGGATATCAACTTTAGAACGCTGAATAGGCTCATCTTCTATGAAGCATATCATTTTGAACCTAGGAATATCCTTCCCAAAGAATGGATTTGCAAAGGTACTAGCTAGGTGGTTTTCTTGTTTAAGGACATGCTCTTGAAATGAAGGTGGCCCTCTAAAACTAGGAATATCAAATTTGGAAGGCTCAAAAGGCTCACCTTGCATGAAACTTGGAAACTTACGCTCAAGAGTTGGTTGTGCTTTTTGTTGTTGTACTTAGACAAGAAAAAATCTCATTTTCTCTTCTTTTACAACAATATCCCTATTAATATTTTCTTCATATTTCCTCTTTTGTGCCTCCAATTCTTGCTCATAAAGATAAGACTGATAAGCCCATTCATTGTGTTTCAAATTGAACTCTTCATGTCTCTTAATATCATTCATATTCTTGTTGAAGTCTAGCAATATACCTTTCATCATGTTTGTTATTTCTCTAAGCTCCATAGTTTAGTATTTTGAGGCTAACAGGGATAAATAACATGTTTATTTGACATAGAATGGGTTTCATGAGGGCTAGTTTGGGTATGTGTTGGATGCCATGAGGTTGGTGGAGGGGTGGGTGGGTGGTGTTGTAATCACCTAAAAATGGTCATCTAAACCCTAGACCCCCAATCTCAACAATTAATCAAGAAACCCTAATCTTGATTATTCTAAGTCCTAAATCAAACAGGCAATTCATTGAATTCAAACCGATCTAACCTAAACCCTAGGTCCTAATCGATCATCTTACTTGAGTAATTAATTAATTCCTAAAATCACATTACATTGGCAAATAAACTGTATACTATTATTTAATTGATATTCTGATATGTTAATTAAATAAAAATTACAAAATTGTCAATTAAATAAAAAAAGAATTAAATTAATTATAAAAACATAAATATGCATTCAAAATCAATTAATTTATTAAAAATGCATATGACATCATCAAATTCAGTTGACTAATTATCAAAATGGAAACAATCCAGTTCCACTCAGTTAACTGATTCTCCACTGTTTATCATTTTGGAAACATTTCAGTTAACTAAAAACTGAATATGGAAGTTTCCAAAACATCTAATCAATCAGTTCAGTCAACTGACTCTCTCGACCAATCAAATCACTTGCACATGGATTGTGCTTCTTCAATCAAATCTGAGCCACTCTTTTTGTTTGATCTCAACCGTCGATTCGAGAGAGATTTCTATAAAAGAGAAACTCTTTTCCTTCACAAAGGATCCTAATTTTTTGATTAATGTTATTATATTGCATTTTTATCTTAGCTTTCTTGTATTTTTTAGCTTTCATTTTATCTAGCATTGTTGTTTACTTTTATTCAAGCATGCAAACATAAACTTAGAGCACACTTTGATTTGGTGTTGTTAAAATGAATATCTCACATTTCATTTAGTGCTTCTAAAATGAATCTTAATCAGCTTTGGATGAACAACAATCTGCATTTGCATTTTGTATGTATTTAATCAATCATTTAGCTCAATCATCTAGTTTTTAAATCCTTCATTTGGGTCTTCGGTGTAGTCACTGAGCTTGCGATGATCTGAGAGCAAGCTCATACTCCTGCCTACTAGGAGGCAACAGGTCAATTCATTCACACATGTAGGATGAATTAATCTATATTCATTTCTATATGTGATTGAAGAGCAATGACCATGTTGAAGTGTATGGCTAAATTAGAGGCCCACATTTAGCTATGCACATTTCTGGCGCCCACTGTGGGGCAGAAAAATCAATTTTATGGTCTCATAATAAACTTTGGTTTTAATTCTATTTTCTGTTTACTTTGAGTCAAATCTGACTCCGCCGTTGCATCTAGAATGTCATTTCAGTTAAAAACAATTGTAAACACATTTATGCCCAGTCAAAGTTGAATCTGTCACAAAAAAGTTTTGCAAACAAAGGTCATACAGCCTTCTACATGCAAATCAAGAAAAAAAATTCTCGTAAATTGAGGCAGATTTTTTTTTTTTTTATAACATTTTCGGATCATTGTTGTGTCTCTTGGAAAAATATTGGTTATCTAACACCATTTATATCTTTATCTAGTAACAGTATATTGCAGGTCTAACTGATCGAATTAAATTTCACACTGTTATTCAAACCTCAATCCAGCATGCACCAAGGCCTCGGTCTTCACTTCACAACTATATGTGTGGATTAGTGATTTTAAACCATTAAACATTTCACTTTCCAGTCTATGAGGGATTAAAATTCCATATCCCACCGCTTCTCTTCACTGCCACCTACCCTCTACCCACCCCATCTCCCGCACAGCCACTTCTCCCTCCAACCTCGCACATTCCACCCTCCCCAACCCATGCACAGCTTCAAAACACCTACACCCACCACTACCTTATCCCTCCACCCTCTTCTCTCCCCCACTTCTACTGCCTACCCAGTCTCCTCCATCCTCTCAACACTCCGCCCATCCCCTACAGCCACCACACTTCTCTCCCAGCCCAATCCCGCCACCTGTCCTCCCCTCCAACACCTCCCCAGCCCGTGCTCAAACTCTCTCGCTACCCACATGTAGCCTAAACAAGACACCTCCCCTAAAACCCCCGTCATACACTGAAACTCCTCCCCTCCCGCCCGCATCCCCAGCCCTACCAATCTGTCACCAATCTACTCCTCCCTCCCTCCAAACACCACCTTCCCTCCCTCCTTTCTCCCCGCTGCATCCACTGCCTCCACCTGCTCTCTTTGCACCCAAAACCCTCCTCTGCTACCATCAGCACAAACCTGAACCCTTCACCTGCCATCTTAGCCCTCCAAATAGGCAAAAACAACAAATCAAACACCGACACGCAGGCTCCTAGTCAAATTGTTTTTGCCACGTTGGATGTTTGCTATCTTAAATTTGATGGGTGTGTAGCCATCATTTTGGATTGGCTTCTTTGACATCCTTGTGACCGTCAAATTTAACCTAGTAAAATGATGACATCATCAGATATTTGAAAATTCTAGCCTTCACTAGATGAGTTTTTGGATTTGCAGCCTATTTTCAAACGACCATATCTTGCTTGTTTTAACTCCAAATTAAGTGCATTTTTTTTTTAATTTTGGGTAGAATTTCCCAAAGATTTCTGTGTTGGAGTTAGTTTTTTATTTTCAAATCTCAGAGGTATCCTAAATTGTAGTTTTTCATGACTATTCCTATTTAATCCTTGTTTTTGCAGCTTCTAGAGCCTTGTACGGGCTCATACGATCACCTTTTTTAGTGCAATTGTTTTTGAAACTGTATGATTTTCTATGTACTTTCTGAATATGTGATCTATTTTTTTATTTTTAGATTTTGATAAAGTGGACTAATCTTTGGCTTTGATGTTTATGTGATTATCTTTTGCATACACCCTAACAGTGGTTTGTAGAACATTATCCAAGAAGACTAAAACACAAACTACTCACTAATTGGTTTTGCAGGTTTCCTTTGATCGATAGAACACAAAACAGTGTGCTTGCATCTTGTTTTTGATTTCTTAAAATAGGAACCCACATGCAGGACTTATTAAAATGAACATTTGTTTTCTATTTTAGGAATGACAATGATGTCACGAAACTATGCTCTCGCCCTTTTGGGATGATCAAAAATCCAGAAAAATTATTGTCATTTTCTCATTCTGCTTGAAGTGTCTTTTAGTTTTGTAAATCCTAGGAATTGCATGGACGTATCCTCTCCCCTCGCCTTTGTGGATCTTGGGTGAAAGAGAAATCCATACAAATACTTTAGTGTGGCTGCCTCTCGAGTGCTTTAATAGAGCTAGTGAGAGTGGATTGCCCAACCGGTAATAGGCTAAAGCCAAGCCCTTCTGAACTGATATACAAAAAATGCTATTGTGATTAGTCTCACAGTGGATAGGTGTGAATTTGTTGTGGCAACCAAAATCTCCTCTAGTACCCTAGTGGTGCGTTAAAGTCCCTACATTGTTAAGGTGAAAGCCTTTCTTTGAAAGGATTGGGAGAGCCCTCTTAATTGGGAATATGACTTGATCACAACCACCTGAATGGATGTCCTTACTACAAAATTTGTTCTAGTATCCAAAATCCCTCTATATGTTGGCATGAAAGGTCAGAGACTGACTAAGACATCCCACACTTTCACGGCTCTTAGTAGAGACAACAGTCCCTTGGGAAGTGATTACCCTTGGGATTAAAAGCTTGGTGTGCCTGAGAAGTGAGTGCACATGTAAGGAGGAGCTTGTGCCTCCAAGCTTCTAAGTTGTCCACTATGAGTAGACATGGCTGAACTTCGGTTCAAGTGGGAACTCAACAGATATTGCCCTGGCTATCTGAGGATTGTGGTGTGTCTTATTTTTTTCTTTTACAACAAAAAATCTTCTTGATGTGTCTGGTGTGAGTGTTCACTTGAAACAACAACAACAACAATGATCAAACAATCTAAAAAACTATACACGTTGGATATTTTTCTATCTTGTCTCATCTAAAACTTTAGCAATCCTGTCGAAACTCTGTCAAAATTCTGTCAAATTGGTTTCAAAAAATTGTCAAAACTTTATCTTCCATTAGTCTATGCTACTACATTTAGTCTATTCTAAAATTTGCGCTATCATAATGCTTCTGCTAGTTCACATGCAACTACGATATGTTGTTAGTCCAACCTATCACTATCTTGAAATCTAATGTCGTTACACTTGTCCAATTGACTAAGTCCTTTGTCCAATCTTATCATCTTTGTCTACATTGTCCTTATTCTGGGTTGTGAGAGCAGGTTCATTAACCTTGACTCAAGAATAGATTCTTTGCTATCTCCATCCTCAGTTGGACATTTATCTCTTGGTCTCTTTGGTCTTGGACTTTGACAACACTTTAGATATCACCACGGTGTTAGTAAGGTGAATCAACTTATCTTATGCTTGTGCGAACTAGAAGTCATTTTAGAGATTTTTATGAAGAAGACAATCATGGATTCCCATTTGAAGACAACTCTTTGTTTGGAGAGAACCCTCTCTTTGAGAGATATTCTCAAATTCCTCCTAGATCACAATCCCCAGAGGACAAGTTACCTAGTCCCAAGATGTCAGAAGAAAGACAAGGTAGAGGTAGGTCTCGACAGAGAAACCTCTCTAATGGTACCAACCATCGCAATAGTCAACAGTCCTCGAGTCCATCAGACCCTGGTGAGGAAGATATTGATGAATGTCTCCAGGATAAGAGGTTTGTAAAACTCATGAAAACAATCCTAAATCAGGATAAGGAACAATATTTCCTAGATCTAGCAGAGCAAGGCGCTCAACTTCCACCTTACTTCAAAGCTGAGGATATCATTGCTAGAGAAGAAGAGACACCTATGATGCTCATAACTAAACAAATGCAAGCTATGCAAATGGAATTACAAAAACTCCAAAAGGAAAAAGTAATGCCCAACACAAGGTTTTCTTTAAACACAATCTGTCTTTTTCCTTTTGAAAAAGATCTGTACTTGCCTTTGTTCCCACTCGGGGTTGAAATTCCACTATTTGATAAGTACAATGGTCACTCTGATCCACAAGATCACATCTGAGAATTCTGTTCTCTTTGTACAGAATTTATGCATGATGAGACATATCTTATGCATCTCTTTCCTCAGAGTTTGAGCGACCAAGCTATGGAGTGGTTCTCAAAGTTACCCACTGGTATAAAAACTTTCGATGAGCTGATAAATTTGTTCTTGCAATAGTACTCTTACAATATCCAACATCCTGTGATGATGATTGATTTATGTAACATGAAGCAAAACATAGGAGAACCCTTTCTGACCTTTCTTCAATGTTGGAGAAAGATGTTTTCTAGATATCCACGCATTGTGCCTGAATCTGAAAAGATGGATATTTTTGCTAGTGTTCTGATTCCAGAACTAAACTACCCTCTTCAGATGCAATGTCCACCCTCTTTCCAGAAAATGGTGGAAAACACAATGAAAATAGAAGATGTGCTTGTTAAAAAGGGTGACATTACCCTCTACAAAGAAAACAAGTTTGGTTCCAGTTCCAAAGACAAATCTAAATATTGGAACAAAAACAAGCATGTGGTAAATGATGGAGTAGTCGATTACTCTACTCCCCAGTCAAAACCAGCAGTCTTCAATCTAACAAGTGGTTCCAAGGCCCTAAAAACTATTGAAAATACCACGAAATCATCATCTTCTAAAGGAACCAGTGGTTTGTTGAAAGACAAACCATGGATTAAATGTAAATGAGACTTTGACTCTTTAGGTGAGTCCTATGAATCTGCACTTAAAACTCCACTGGCAAACAAGCTGCTCACATTGCTAGATAACTCCAAGCCATATGATCTAGAAATCAAACCTAAATGGTGGAGAGACAAAAATTTCTATCAATTCCATAGAAACAAAGGACACACGATAGAAAATTTCATGAGGTTCAAACATGAGATCCAAGATCTCATTGACAGTGAAATAATTGTGGCTGATAATCACAACAAGAATGCTGATCATAAGGCATTCAAAGATCCTTTCCTAGAACATCACAAAGGAGAAAATTCTAAGAAAGGTAGTCAAATCAATCACACTTATTCTAATGATGACTACAATTTAATCAACATGCTTGAGCCATCTCATTTTGAATATTTCAATGTCATCATCGTCAAGCAGAAAGAGAAAGAGTCTCGATCGGCCAATGCAGTGACTCGAGCGCAAGCAAAAGTCACCCTGGGGGGTTTTGGATCTTCAAAATCTTCATCAACTTCCAATAAACCATCGGTATCCAAATCCTAGGTACCTCTTAGAAAACAAAATTTTGTGGGTATCCCTAAAGTCTCACAGTCCAAACAACTGACTTCATCCAATACTATGGACTATAGCATCGTCGAGAAATTGCAGAGAACCTCTGCCCAAATTTCAATCTTTGAATTGCTCAAACTCTCTCCATCTCACAAAGATGTCCTAGATAAAGTGCTATCAACTACCAATGTCCCTAAGGACTTGGATCTGGATCAGTTTCAATCCATGGTGGGTCACTTGACCTTGCCACATTACCTATCATTCTCAGAAGAAGATGACAACTCTTTAAGTCATCCACACAATCTCCCCTTGCATGTCAAAGTCTTGATCCATAAACACCGCATCAAACAGGTCTTGATAGATGGAGGCGCAGGGTTGAATATATGCACATACAGGTTAATCAATAAACTAGGCTTTTCAGAGAATGTTATTGATCCTAAAAATAAAATCACTATCAAGGCGTATGATGAACAAGAAAGATCTTCTAAAGGTCTCATAACTTTACCAATCCGAATAGGTCCTGTTGAGAGGGATGTTACCTTCCAAGTTCTAGATCTCCCACTGGCCTACAACATTCTATTGGGAAGACCCTAGATCCATGAGATGTGGGCAGTTCCATCAATGTTCCATCAGTGCATCAAATTTCCATTCAATGGTGTAGAATTCACTGTTCCTGCAGACACTAGTTATGCCTGTAATGCATTAAGACAAGCAGCAAATACCCTTGTCCCGCATAATAGTGAGGCATCCAACTCTAAATCAGCTACAAATTTATTGAAGTAAATGGAAAAGAACCTCAAGATAAAGGACACAAGTATGGGTGGATACATAGTGGAACCTGTACTGTCACTCAAATCTCTTCCCAGATCACCTAGGTCTTATGGAAAACTGTCAGAAGAGATGAAACCAACAACACCCCAAGAAATCTATGATGAGACCTTTGGTAAAGCCAACACATCATTAGAAGATAAACAGGAGGAAAGAGTCATTCTAGCTTGGTTATATAAGGAACCCGAAGATAATGAAGTCAAACAACGTGTAATACCCCCAGAAAAATTTGGTGTGGGGTATAAGGTGACTTGTAAAATGGGGTATTTGGGTAAAGGACCCATTGGACCTAATCAAAATGGTCTTAAAGAACCTATCTCTACTGACTATAGATGACCTAGAGACACAATGGGTCTAGGGTTCTTATCCAAGAAAGAAGAAAGAGTGAAGAATAACTTAGATAAAGGAAAGGGACATCAGGTTCTAGAAGAACAAAACACAACAGTAGAAAGCACTGACACACCCACTGGCAATTGGGATGATTCAGATGATTCTAATGCAGAGGATGTGTATCCTTTTCCCATTCCTCCTAATATTTTGGCTCTTCTATTTGATGAAGGTACACCCCAGGTCAATGCTACTGAAGAGCGTGTTCTAGAGAAATCACCAATGACTTCTGATCATTCAGAAACTACTAAATCTGAACAAGATCTAGATACAGAAGAAAGGAGTCTAACCATAGCAGAGTTTCTAGGTAGAACTCATCCAAACTAGGGGCGAAGAGTATATTTCACTCATGTCCTGGATATGAAACCAAATGATGAAACAAACTCCCATGAATACGAGTTTGACAGTCTTTCAGAGAGCACTTTAGACATAGATATGGATACCACGCATGAAGTAGGTGAAGGCTTAGAGGTTATATAGGATGAATTAGGACCTCCTATTTCTTAGATGGGCTTCGATGATGCCATTAGGGCTCTTCTTATTTGAACACATCTATACAAGGTGCAGGTCTAGGACTCTACTTGACATTCACCATCTACGATGAACATACTGTGAACGCCCTCAAACCCAGTGAACCTTTGCTGCTAATGCATCTTGAACTCATTGATTGGTCCTTACAAGGACAACCTACTGAAATTCCTATATTTCCCAATGACTATGCTTTAGCCTACTATCTTAATGTCACTGAACCTATCACTTCTTCCACCAGTGAACCTAGTGTGAGTATGACTGAAGCGGACATCAAGTATCTTAGTTATAAGATAAAAATGAGAAAAAGAAAAGGGTCTAAAGGCAAAAACCACATTGTGGAGGTTTTAAAACCCAAAATAGTAAAAAGAAAAGATGCATCCAAAGGTGAAAACCTCTCTAAGGTGCCTGAGGATGGGATTCTTGATGTCTTGCCTAGTCATTTAAAAGAATGATCATTAGTACTCATAGAGCTAACTCAACTAGTGAATATTGGCATAGAGGAACATCCACACATCATTCATGTAGCTAAATCTTTGTCTAAAGAAGAGCTCAAGGAATTCACAGAATTATTTAAAGAGAAGAAGATAAACTTTGCATGGACATACTCAGATATGCCTAGTTTAGATCCAGATCTTATCATGCATCATCTCTCAATAGCTCCTGGAGTAAAACTAGTAAAACACAAACTCAGAAAAATGCACCCTCATGTTGCATTACTTATCAAAGCTTAACTGAAAAAGTTACTCAAAGTTGGACTCATCCGAGCTATTGACTATGCAGAATGGATATCCAACATCACACCCGTATCAAAGCCAGACAAATCCATTAGAGTCTGCACTGATTTTAGGGATCTCAATAAAGCATGTCCAAAGGATGACTTTCCTTTTCCTAACATTGACATGATTATAGACATGACTATTGGGTATGAAATGTATTCTCTCATGGATGGTTTCTCGGGGTACAATCAAATCAAGATTGCTCCTGAGGATCAAGAAAAGACTGCCTTCACATTTGCCTAGGGAAATTTTTGCTGGAATGTCATGACTTTCAGTTTGAAAAACACTAGAGCTACCTATCAAAGGGGAGTAACAACTATCTTCCACAATATGATGCACAAAACCATGGAAGACTATGTGGATGATACCCTTCCTAAATAAAAGAAATGATCTCTGCACCTACAAGATTTAGGCCCAATCATGGATAGAATGGAAAATTTTAAATTACTGTTGAATCCTAAGAAATGTGCATTTGGTGTTACCTCTGGCAAGCTGTTGGGTCACATTATCTCAGCTAAAGGCATAGAAGTTGATCCTGAAAAGGTGCGAGAGATACTGGAAATGTCACCTCCCAAGAACATAAGTCAAATGAGAACACTGCAAGGGAGAATCCAGTCTATCAGAAGGTTCATCTCACAGTTGGCTGATATAGCACAACCATTTACCAAGACTCTACACAAGGGAATTACTTATCAATGGAGTGAAGAATGTGACAAGAGTTTCACTAAATCAAAATGTACCTGGAAAACCCACCAGTACTCATGCCACCTCAACAAGGAAAACCATTGATTTTGTACATTTCAGCTACCTCAATGTCACTGGGGGCACTACTAGCACAAGAAGATGAACACAAGAAAGAATGTGCTATATACTATATCAGTAGAACATTGGTGTCCTATGAGATGAATTACTCTATGATCAAGAAAGCATGCCTGGTAGTAGTCTTTTCATCTTAGAAATTGTGTCACTACATGTTGGCTCACTCAGTCAAACTGGTGGCTAAAATTGACCCTTTGAAGTATCTCCTAAGTAAAGCTACCCTCACTAGCAGATTGGCTAAATGGGTTATGCTTCTTAGTGAATTTGACATAGAATATATTGAGCATAAGGAAATCAAAGGGAAAGCAATCACAGATTAATTGGCTGATGCTCCACTACATGATGAAGAACCAATCAATCCTGAGTTCCCAGATGGATCTATTTTGCACATCACTCACAGATCCTGGAAAATGTTCTTCAATGGATCATTCACACAACAAGGTTCAGGTGTAGGGATTTTGTTTCTGACTCCTCAAAAATATTCCATTCCAAAGGTGTACAAGCTCATGTTTCCTTATACAAACAACATAATAGAATATGAAGCACTGGTAAATGGAATCAAAATGGCTCTTGAATGGAATGTTTCTGAGTTACATGTCCATGGTGACTCTCAACTTGTAATCAACCAAATCAATGATGTATACCAAACTAAGGATGAA
>MU226341.1:968147-1028104 GCA_018584345.1 Thuja plicata | reverse complement strand
CTCCTTCTCATTTTGATATTAGCTTTTCATAGTATTGTTATGCTGCAGGTTTCGAGAGCAATTTTGGAGGAGGATTTGAGCACTTGAGCTTGGATATTACAACTTTTCTCATATTGTCTTCTTCTTCTTGCATTCATGGCTACTCATGTAGTTTAGATCCATGTTTATTTTCATAGATTAAACTTGCATTTGTATTTCTTTTCATAGATTAATCATGCATTTTTATCATTTAGATTAATTTTCTTTTATGCATTGTTATCATATAGAATAGATCTCATTTTCATGCATTTGAATCTCTCATTTCATGGTGTACTTGCATAGGCACTAAATAGGTCAATCTGAGGGCCTCCATTTCACACCATTGCACTCCATGACTAAAGAGTTATGGATCGATATTTGAGGCCTCATTCTTGAGCAACCTTGGATGGAATGATTCATAGAAGTGTGTCAACATTTTAGCGCACATTTTTGGCACCCACCGTTGATTGATTTTGGGGCATTCTCTTTCTTGAGGTAAATTCTCTTTCTTCTCTTCATTTCTTTCCACCTCTTCCAAACTTCTATATTCCATTCGCATTCACCCCACTTCTTCTTCTTCTTCTTCTTATTTTCTTCTAATTCAACCCTGGGGCATAATGTTTCATGCTTGATGATCTACCTTGCTTCTATGATCCTTATCAAGAACTTTATCTTTCATTTGATTTGATCAAATTTACCAATTTGTTGTTTCTCCTCTATCTCATTTCAATTTCGATCATGAGGGGGCAGTACCTATCAAACTTTAATCCTTGATTCAGCTTTATCAATTATATCAATCTTGATTGAGATTCTTATCTCTGACATGTCAATTACTTATTTCAGTGTTGACCTTGTCTCTTTTTCAATCTGCTTATTTTTGTCCTGATGTGTTCCCAAATCGACCACACGTCTGGGTTGTTTTGTGATCCCAAGTCGATCTCACACTTCAACTGCATTATTTGACTACATGTGTTCCTGAGTCAACCACACATTTGTCAAAGAGGGGCAAATGTATGCATCCTAAAATGGTCACCTAGACTTTGGGCCCCATTTTACCATTTTATCAATTTATCAAATTCTTGAATCAACGTTTTGAAACATTTTCAATTTAAATCAATTTCCTTGATCAAATTGTAATTAATTCAATTATTTCAATATTTCCTAAGGTTTGATCATTTTTATCTAATTAAAAGATTTTATTTTATTTTTAATTAAATAAAATTTATCTTATTTAATTAAAAGATTTAATCTCCCTTTCAATTGAATAAAATTTATCTTATTTAATTAAAGTAAATTTCTCCCTTTTAATTAAATAAAATTTCTCTTATTTAATTAAATTCAATTTCCCCCATTTAATTAAATAAAATTTTTCTAATTTATTTAATTGAAAGAAAATCCCTCTTTTAATTAAATAAATAAAAATTCCCACTTATAGCACTTTATTTGTTGAAAAAGGTAGTAAATTAAATTAAATTAAATAAAAATCCCTTTTTCATCACATCTTCCTAAATGGTGGGTTTTTGCCTCTTAATCTCAACAGTTCACTTTTCTTTATAAGAAAATCTCTCCTTCTCATTTTGATATTAGGTTTTCATAGTATTGTTATGCTGCGGGTTTGGAGAGCAATTTTGGAGGAGGATTTGAGCACTTGAGCTTGGATATTGCAACTTCTCTCTTCTTGTCTTCTTCTTCTTGCATTCATGGCTACTCATGTAGTTTAGATCCATGTTTATTTTCATAGATTAAACTTGCATTTGTATTTCCTTTCATAGATTAATCATGCATTGTTATAATTTAGATTAATTTCCTTTCATACATTGTTATCATATAGAGTAGATCTCATTTTCATGCATTTGAATCTCTCATTTCATGGTGTACTTGCATAGGCACTAACTAGGTCAATTTGAGGGCCTTCATTTCACACCTTTGCACTCCATAACTAGAGAGATATGGATCGATATTTGAGGCCTCATTCTTGAGCAACCTTGGATGGAATGATTCATAGAAGTGTGTCAACATTTTAGCACACAGTCCATACTACCATTCTGTATCATGCGTGTATAGGGTAAGCATAACAACATACCATAGAGCTTAAGTCTAAATGTGCACATCCTGATGTGATCGTATGCACGTGTGTTGATTCTCTGATCGACTGTAAGTTATTGTTCTGTTTTATCTTTTACACTTAGTCAATTTTCACTTCATAGTTTTCTGTCAAAACTTCATATAACTTTGTTGCCATAATGACAACACAAAATAAGTCATATACTCCTTAGGAGTCAACTTGCCAACAAATACATCCCAAGGAGTATCAAAAAGTTTGATCACAGAAAGTAGCATTGGATATGCCTGATACCTATTGACAGGCCAAGTAAGTGTTTGATCAAGGATGGTAGCATTAGATGCCAGATACTAGGTGAAAAACTATATTTTAAATCCTCTAACAAGGTCACACCTAATAGTGTGTGTGTGTAACCTTTAACAAGGTTAGCTCTTAACCGAGCTCATTTTAGAAGAGTGAAAATTTGGGGTACCGGTCCTAGTGGTTTTTCCCCTAACAGGGTTTCCACATTAAAAATCCATGTGTTATGTGTTTATGTTTCATTACTTTACTATTTTACATTTCACATATACAATTCTAGATTGATCGGTATACTCTAGCTATTTACTATGTTTCGGTAAATATAAGACTTCTTATCGGTAAACATACAGAAGAAGGTTTAACAAAGCATTCCAACAAGTAGTAATATGTTATAAGTATTTCAAGGCATTCATCTTGTAGGAATAAGTATAACTGAAAGCTTAAAAGTGGTAATAAATTTTAAGGGTTGATTTAAGGATTAATTCTTGAGGCCACTGATTCACCCCCCCTCTTAATTATTACTAACAATTGGTATCAAAGCTTGTGTGCTTAGAAAGGAAGGTTTCAAGACCGAAGCTTAAGATCACAAGAGGAACATACGAGATGTGCCCAAGTTGAACAAAGACAATTTTTCTTCATGGCAGAGTAGAATAAGACTCCACTTATCAGGTATTGGAAATGATGTTACTCAATACTTAGATAATGAATATGTGTTACCCATAGGAGCACCCACAATTAAACAAATGAGAGAGAAGCATGAACACAACTACATGATGATAGAGCTTGCTTCCTCACTCTCCGATGCTGCATTTGAAGATGTCAAAACCAGCAAGACTGCAAAGAAGATGTGGGACAAATTGATGCTTGTACATGGTGGTGACAAGAATATTTTGAGAGACAAGGTAGAAATCCTTAGAGGAAATTTTTATGATAAAATATCACACCGTACAACACAAGAATCAAAGAGATAGTCAATGCTATCTAAGTAGTTGGAGGTGTACTAGAAGAAGATACAGTGGTAAGTAAAATTCTAAGAACCTTACTACCTATTTATGCTATTAGAGTATCTTCCATACAATAAATGAGAGCAATAGCAAATAGAAATGCTACTCTAGACAGTTTGATTGGAAGGCTGATTTCATTTGAAATGAACAATTTTGATAATAGTGTCTTACCAAACATAGAGTCTGCATTCAAATCTTCTTTAAGAATAAGTGCATCAAGTCATAATCACACTATGAGAAAAGATAGTGATAGTGAAAGTGAAGAATATCTTGATGAAATTGAAGCACTTATGGCTAGAAGAATGCAGAGAGGCAAAGGTAAATACAAAGGTAAATTACCACTTGTTTTTTTTAATTGTAAAGAGATTTAACACTTTGCTGCAAGATGTCCTAATAGAAGAAAAGATGATAGAAGTAATGACAGGTCATTTGAAAAGAAGTGTGACAGAGGTGATTATAGAAGCAATTGAAAATTAGAAAGGAGAGATACCTGAGACTACAAGGACAAAGGAAAGAAGGCCAGTTACCTAGAAAAATGCAAAGATGATGATACTCACACTGAATCTGATGAAGACATTGAGATGGTGTTTGTGGCAATAAAAGATGATTTAGACGATGATGAAGAAAGGTATATAGAAATTGCGCTCATATCTAAAGCTAGTAAAAATGATGTTTGGATCATAGATAGTGGCTGCACTCACCATATGACCAGTGACAAGCAAAAGTTTAAGACTTTTGAATACTACAATGGTGGTTCAGTAAAAATGCGTAATGACACACCTTGTCCAGTTGAAGGTAGATGAACTATAATGTTGAATAACCTGATAAAATGTGAAAATGCTTATTGGGTGAAAGGATTGAATTATAATCTATTGAGTGTTTCTTAGTTGAATAATTTAGGTCACAGAGTAGCATTTGAAAATAAGAAGGCAAATATCTTTAATGAATCAGGAAATCTGATTGGTACTGGTGAGCAGGCAAAAGGTAACTTATTCTATCTAAATGATACTGAAACCACTTTCTTAATGTCTAGAAACAAAGACATATGGTTATGGTACAAAATATTGTGTCATGTGAACTTTGACAACATGATAAAGATAAGAAAAAAGAGAAATGTTAGAGGCTTATCGACGATGACCAAGCCCGACAATATCATGTGTAAGAATTGTCAAAAAGGTAAAATGACTAAGTCTAGTTTCAAAAGAAAAACCCATACATCTGATGTCATTCTATAATTATTCCATACTGATTTATGTGTACCTGAGGACAAAGAGTTATTATGGAGATAGATATTTTATTCTCTTTGTTGATGATTACTCTAGAATGATGATAGTAATGTTTCTTAAAGATAAATCAGAAGCGTTTAAGATGTTTAAATGGTACAAGGCAATGGTTGAGAAACAAAGTGGTATAGAATTGAAATGTTTAAGATCATATAGAGGAGGGGAATGTATTTCAAATGAATTCATGAACTTTTATAATGAGCATGGAATCAAAAGTCAGGTCTCTGCACCAAGAACACCACAACAAAATAGAATTGTTGAAAGAAGGAACATATCCATAGTTGATTGTGCAAGGACACTAATGATAGAGAAAGGAATCACCCAAATATTCTGGAGGGAAGTTTTCAATACTATTGTTTACACATTGAACAGAGTACAATTGAAGAAAGACACCTTATGAGCTTTTGTATGGATACACACCCAATGTGAGTTATTTCAAACAAATTGGCAGTCAATGTTATATCTTTAAAGATGATAGAAATGGAAAACTTGACTCCAAGAGTGATGAAGGAATCTTTCTAGGGTATTCCACCAAGAGAAAGGCTTATAAATGTCTAAATAAAGCCTCTAAAAAAATTGTTGAAAGTGCAAATGTAAAGATATATGAATTTGTAGAGAAGAATGAAAAGGAAAGCACAAAAGAACCATAGGAATACAACATGTTTGTATATAATGAAGAAACTGACACTCTACCTGACCAACAATATAGAGCTCCCAAGCAATAGATCATTACACCCGATCATCAGGCTACAAATACTGATGATCAGGATATTGCTCAAGAAGATGCACAAAGTGACGAAGAACAAAATGAAGGACAAAATGATGATCAAGATGATGGACAAAGAGATGAACCTATACTTTAGAGATATATTAGAAGGAACCATCTATAGAACCAAATAATTGGAGACAAGAAGGCTGGTATGAGAACTAGGAGTAAGTCTCGAAATACAAGATGTCTTATTTGTGATTATGAGACAAAATCTACCAATGTTGCACTTGATAATGAGGAGATTGAATAGATAGAGAAAAACAAGACATGGACACTTGTACCGAGACCAGATGAAAAGAATGTCATCAGTACAAAATGGATATTCAGGAATAAACTAAATGAGAATGGAGAAGTCACTAGAAATAAAACAAGACTAGTATGCAAAGGGTATGCATGAGAAGAAGGGATTTACTATGGAGAGACCTTTGCACCTGTTCCTAGGCTAGAAGGAGTGAGAATATTACTTGCTTATGCTGCATGTAAAGGATTCAAAGTATATCAAATGGATGTCAAGTCTGCATTCCTAAATGGAATACTTGAAGAGGTATGCATTGAACAACCAGAAGGGTTTGTTGATCAGGACAAGAGGGACATGGTATGTAGACTATACAAAGCCTTGTATGGACTGAAATAAGCACCATGAGCCTGGTATGAAAGACTTCATTCCTATCTTATAAGTATTGGATTTGTAAGGACTAGTGAAAACAGTAATCTTTATTTAAAGGAAGATACTGATGCTAATATTTTGATTGCTGAGATATTTGTTGATGACATCATATTTGGAGGCAATGATATGCTATGCAAATCATTTGCAAATGAAATGAGCAAAGAGTTTGAGATGTCTATGTTTGGAGAGATCAATTTCTTTCTTGGTCTGAAGATCATGCAACAAGATGAAAGTATTTTCATTACACAATCCAAATACAGCAAGGAAGTACTGAAAATATTCATGATGGAAGAATCCAAACTAGTTGGAACACCGATGGCAACTGGATGTAAGCTGACAAAGGAGGACAAGTCATCAAAGGTAAATCAGACTTTGTACAGATCTATGATTGGAAAACTCATGTATGTTGTACATATTAGACCAGATATTGCACATGCAGTAGGGATAGTTGCAAGATTTTACGCTACTCCCAGGGAATCACATATGACTGTTGTGAAAATAATCCTAAGATATCTGAAGAATACCAAGGAATATGGCTTATGGTATAGAATAGAAGGAAAATTTGAACTTAAGGTCTTTACTAACGCTGATTGGGCTAGAAACATTGATGACTAGAAGAGCACAATTGGAGGAGCATTATTTATGGGTGACAGACTTGTCACATGGATCAGCAAGAAGCAAGGATGCATCTCTCAATCTACTGTAGAAGCATAATATGTTGCTGCTATTGCAAACTGGTCAAATATTGCATGGATCAAATAGTTACTAGAAGGTATGCATATGAAAATTATTGAACCAGTAATTATCTATTGTGATAATACAAGGGCAATAAACATTTCCAAAAATCCAGTCATGCATGCTAAAACAAAGCATATTTCCATCAAGTATAATTATTTGAGAAAACAAGTTCAAGCAAAGGAGGTGATACTTGAGTATGTGCAATCAAAGGAATAATTGGTTGATATCTTCACCAAGCCACTGCCCAAGGATGCATTTGAATACTTGAGAAAGAGACTAGGGGTCAGACCCTTGTCTACTGGTCAGTAAAATGGCTAGAAGGTTGCATCAGCCTACATATTATCAGAATATCATTCATGTTGATGCAAGCAGAGAGATGGAATTCAAAGAAAAATCTATACACAGCAAGGTATTTATCTACTCCGAGCACCAGAGTTATTGTATTACTGATGGGATTGGGAAATTCAAGGAGTATATTAAGGATAGAAAGGATTTGTTTGGCATTGTTGTCAAAGGAAGAGATTATATCCATTATCACTTCATATCACTTCAGAGAGAGATTATATCCATAGGAGAGATTATACATCAAGTTGAGATTACATCCATCACAATATCCAAAGGGAGAGATGTAACAAGAAAGGGAGAGTATATACAAAGAGAAGAATTGATGTCAAGAGACATCAAAAGAAAGAAAAACAGTGAAAGGGAGAGAGTTTGACATAGGAGGAGAACACATCATATCAGAGAAATAAAGATTCTACATCTATACAGTGAAGGGATTGAAGAAAGAAAGAAAGCTGCAAGAATCAAATCTAAGTTATATGAACTTACAAATGAACAAATATTTGTATCGGTTATAGTACAAAAGATTGGTAGTTTGATGAACTTCAAATGTTATATTTCATATTGTATTAGTAACAATATAGTGTGTTTCCATTAATGCCAAAGGGACAGATTGATGAACTCTAACTGATTGAGTGTTTGAAGATGTTAAGTTGATGATCATGCAAGGCATTACATCAGTTAATATATTGTATTTTCATTGATGTCAACTTAATATAATTTATATGGTCATGGACATAATGTCAAAGACTTCAAAGAAATAATGAATCAAAGGCTATACTATCAATAATGCATATAAGTCAAGTATTTACAAAGTGACTACATAAACAGATGGAGTGCACACCGACGGTCAGAGTAAAAGAACAAAGTCATAGTGTTACCCGATGAGCAAATGCATAACATTATCGACAAGCAAAGTCATAGTGTTGTCCAATGAGCAAAGCACAGTGTAACCCAATGGACATAATTACAGTGTTTCCTGATAGAAAAGACAAGGATGAAGATCCCGATGAGAACTGAAGTCACACCGATGGAACAGTCAGTTATCAGCGATGACTTACTAAAGTGTTGACCAACGGAAAGAGAGTTCAGACATGAAAAAATGCTTAGCTTTCAAAAGCTAAAAATAGAATTAACTAATACTTATCATTGTTTTAATTGACCAGATAAAGTTGAGGATAATGGATTTAAATTTTCTTTGTCTAGTTGGCAAGAAGATCTCTACGAGATAAAATTGGAGTTTTGCTTTAAATCTAATTGGAGAGAATTTTGGATCACACCAAGAATCAAGAAAGCCAAGAAATGGTGAATTATGTCTATAAAGAGGCAAACCCAATTCATTACAAATTGAGTGGGGTGAAGAGAAAAGAGGAAAGATGCTAAAGAAATTATGGAGGAGAAGAAAGTATTCATTTAGACCTGATCAACAAGCTGAGGAAAGAGCTAGATTTTGTACACGTCGACGAACAGTGAGACAACATCACAGAGCATAACAATGTGGAGAAAAGGTGTTGAATTGATTATATTGATTAGAGAGGTAATGCACTTACAATAGATTTGAAAATATTCAATTCAAGTTGTATGTGTGAATAGATCATTTAATGTTTTTGTTTAACCATTGAAGCATCAAGTCTCTTAACAGAGTAGGACTTAAAAGTCTTTTGCAATTGAGATACATCCCAAGGAGTATAAAAAAGTTTGATCATAGAAAGTAGCATTGGATATGCCTGATACCTATTGATAGGCCAAGTGAGCATTTGATCAAGGATGGTAGCATTAGATGCCAGATACTAGGTGACAAACTATCATTTAAATCCTCTAACAAGGTCACACCTAATAGTGTGTTTGTAACCTTTAATAGGGTTGGCTCCTAACTGAGCTCACTTTAGAAGAGTGAAAATTTGGGGTACCAGTCCCAGTGGTTTTTCCCCTAACAGGGTTTCCACGTTAAAATTCCATGTGTTATGTGTTTATGTTTCATAATTTTATTGTTTTACATTTCACATATGCAATTTTAGATTGATCGGTATACTCTAGCTATTTACTATGTTTCAGTAAATATAAGACTTCTTATCGGTAAACATATAGAAGAAGGTTTAACAAAGCATTATGATAAGTAGTAATCTGTTATAATTATTTCAAGGCATTCATCTTGTAGGACTAAGTATAACTAAAAGCTTAAAAGTGGTAATAAGTTTTAAGGGTTGATTTAAGGATTGATTCTTGAGGCCACTGATTCACCCCCCCCCCCCTCTCAGTTATTACTAACAAAAGATAAGCATGTTGAAGAAGTTAAATTGGTTGCACCTAGGAATGATGATTGCAAGAGAGATGACAAGAATTGGTTTAAGGGAACTTGTTTGAAGTGTGGAAAGAATGGACATAGATCTTTTTTCAGTGTAAAAGTATTCTTGTGGCTTGATATGATTCTGTTATTATTGAGAACATGATTGAATGTGAGGGTGATGAGAATCTTATGCTTAGAAGAACATTGTTGAACAAGAAGCAAGTTGATCCTTGTCAAAGACGAAATTTATTTAGGACTATGTGTAAGTATGGTGGTAAATGTTGTAAGGTGATTGTTGATGGAGGAAGTATTGATAACTTGGTTTATGAGGAGATGGTTTAGAAGCTTAGTTGTAAAAGGTTGAAACATCCTTTCCCTTATAAGATTAGTTGGTTATAGGAATATCATTCATTAGAGGTTAAGGAAC
Organism: Thuja plicata; assembly: GCA_018584345.1. Taxonomy (NCBI): domain Eukaryota; kingdom Viridiplantae; phylum Streptophyta; class Pinopsida; order Cupressales; family Cupressaceae; genus Thuja; species Thuja plicata. Next base: position 1,018,207 of record MU226341.1, on the reverse strand, counting down.
CGTGCATGGTAATTTTTCACATTGGCCCTTATAGGGATGAAGTATTATGTGACATTGTAAATATGAGTTATTGTCATGTTTTACTTGGAAGACCTTGGTAGTATGATAGAGATGCATATTCATGACTATAAAATAAATTCATTACTATCCTGAAAGATGGACATAAATTTACTTTGATTCCTTTGAAGGATGTAGACAAAGGAATGAGGAACTTGAGCATTGGAAGGAGATATGAGATCACTGTAGAGGTTAGTAAAGACATTAAGGTTTAGAGATCTAGACAAAAATTAGAGGGTACAAAAGAAGAAGAAGATTTAGGTTGTATCTTTTCCTTTTGATACATCTAGTAGAATTCATGAGTGGAAAAATGATAGGCATAGTCATTTGCAGTACATGACTGAGAAGGGTGGAATGAAAATGCAAGTAGAAGATGCAGAGAATATGTGGATTATGAATGAACATGGGATATCTATCTTGAATCCCTTCAAATTTTCATAAGCTTCTCTTATGGAAAATATTTATTCACGTGGGGTGTTTGATGCAGGAGCATCCCTGGTCTTCTGGAAATCTTGCATCGTTCTATGATTTTGGGTTACAGTTAGAAGTTTATGTGTTTCTGGTTGTGGTTGGTCCACTTGGATCTTTAGCTAGTGTGTTCATACTGGCATGTTCTTGATAGTTTTTGGATGTTGTTATGTGATTTCTCCTTATTTGGTTTTATCTTGTTCAAGATATGGAGGATTTTGTGGTAGGGAAGTATTTATTTTCCCATTCTTTTTTATTCGGTTGATGGTGTAGACATCCAAAAATATTAATATTATTATTAATATTCATCTAACTATTTAATTTAATCAATTAAATAGTTTCATTGTTGGTATTTATCAATAATCTAAATACTATCCTAATGTATTTTATTAAAATACATTTGCCTCAAAAAATCCCCTTTTAATAAATTTATATTTATTAAAAAATCCTCCATATCCCTAATTCTTCTAAGCTATGATTTATTCAAATCCAATTTGAATTATAATCTAAACCCAAATCTAGAGGTCTACCCTAAGCCTACCATATTCCTACTCTACACCCATCACCTCACTTCCTAAGCATACTCCCCCACTTAATTATCCTCTAATACTACTTAAAAAGGTGATTCCTAACCATTTTAATGTTAATAGAATGCTCACACATGTGTGAAAATTCTCTCCAAAATGGTCACCCATCCCTCTTAAATGTTCTTACATATTTGTCCCCCACTTGAAAACCTTGATCCACTCAAACATTTAATGCTATGTTTGACTCTTGAATGGCCATCCCTTCCAAGCCCATGTGTCCCTTATGTGGCTCTTATATGGATGCCACATAGGTGCCACCTCATTCAAGACCTTATTTTCTCTCCCAAAAATCTATAAATAGAGGCCTTCTCCTCTTGTGTTTTCATCTCTCATTTTGCATTGTTATTATGCTATTTTAGTTTTAGAAGTTCATTTCTACTTTTCATGCTCTTTATGCTTAAATCACTTAGAAGTTACATGCTAGGCTAATTTTCAATGAATCATAGTTTTTATCTTGCATTTTTCACATCCTTTTCATAGTTTAGATCATCTTTTGAGAAGAATTTGAGACTAGTTCTTCATACTAGTTCTTGAATCTCTTCTTTTGATCCAATCTTGCATTCACATTTGCATTGAATTAGGGATCCATTTCATTTGTGTTTGAGAGAGCACACTCACATCCAATCTAAATGAGAAAATCAAATGAGTAATATAGGGTGCACTAACTTGTTTTTAGCTCAATATGATGTTATGAAGATTTCTTGTTGGTTCTTTCTTATTTCATGATTTATATGTGGTAACCCGCTAAATTTTTATGTTTGAGCTTGCTCCCAACAGGTTGAAGATTTCCTCATACTACATTCTGGCACGCCTGATGGGACCCATATCCCTAAAATCCTTCTAAATTTCTTGTTTTTTTCTCTCATTTTTGCCAAACTCACAGATTGGCATCTCCGATTTACACAGAGGTATCTGCACAAACGTTGGTTCTTCTGGAACAGTCGTTCAGTGTTTGTGCTAAACCAGTGTCTGCACAATCCGAATTGGTGTCTCCACTTTAGACTAATTTTCTTGAGATTTTACAAACCTAACATTTTATTTGTCAAGTTCTATTGTGTTTCCCACTGCTTCTTGTTGTTTTAACATTCTATTTTTTTAGCAGAAATCAATTTTATAAGCAGTCATAATGTCAAAATTTTACTAAGGCAAACAAACCTTGATAAATCATTAAAGAACATTATTTTTTAAGGTTTGATAAATCTCAACATAGGTTTTCTGATTGATTTGAGAGCTAATAAAGAAAGAACAATAACTTTTTTGATGTATTTTTGGCCTTGCAGGTATAGCAGCGTCTGTGCAAGCACTGGTTCACATTTCATCATCTATGTGAATGCTGGTTCAGTCCAATCATCGACCGACGTCTGCAATTCACAAACCGGAGTCTCTACTGGCATTGTAGTTTCTTGGTTTTCTATGTTTTCTAGAATATTTTCTATTTCTGTCATTTTTGGGTTAAAACACAGAATCGACATCTGCGCCCTGAATCAGCGTCTGCGCTTTGTCATACTTTTATCTATCATTTGCTAATAAATTTTTGATTGGTTTTGTGTTTATAATGTTTGTCAAAGGATAAATTCCTAAAACTACTAAATAGTTGTGTTATAGCACCATATTCCAAAGACATAAATTAAAAAGATTACTTACATTTGTCTTGCAGGTTGCCTTAATCTAAATTGACCAAATGATCAATGCTTGTTAGCATTTCATTTTATTTATTAGGCACATAGACTAACTATAGGGATATTTTTGTCTAATACAAAGCAACTATTAGGGGATTATGCTCTCTTCCCTTTTGGGAAGATCAAAAACCTAGACGCATTTGCTTTGTGTTAAACAATTAAATCTTTGGGAATGAACTAAGCTTGTCTTGCGTGTGTGTGGAGAAAATGATACTAGATAGGAGAATATGCTTTTTTCCCCTTGTGGGAAAATTAGAAATCTAGACTCCTTTTTGTCACCAATCCAATTGCTTTTCAAATTTTAATCCTTTAGATGGGTCTGTCAGTTGAGGAAAAAATCTCCTGGGAATGACCCATGTGAGAATGAGGTGTAAGTCAAACCACTCCAACTCATGTTAATCAAATTTACTCTTTGGGGTTAAAGCCTCAGGAGTTGATTCGCATTTGAGCTTATACTTAGCTCTCGTCTAACATACGTGCAGCCTAACAGTCTCAATCACATTTACGTGACCACTTTTGTCAAGATGCTCTATGGGGTTATACGCCTAAATTGTGCTTGTGCAAACATAGAGGATACAATCGAATGGAGAACCTTACTAAACACTCTAGGCTTAGAAGCTACCCGAAACACCCCCAAAAGGTGATAATGTTTGTGCAAGGAAGATAGCAACTTCCCCAAGATTACTTATACATTCATGCCACCCTGAGCATTTGGAGTCGGCTAATACGATGTCATGACTAGAGCCATTGCATGCTCAATGATGACTATATTCTAATTATCTCTTGTGTGTGTGCCTAAGCTTGCGAAAAAATATTTTCAAGCTACACCAATTCCTTAGGTAGATTTGTGGTTGAAGTGTTTGAAGAACATTGAAAAAATCCAAAACACAAACAGAATCACCAACGAATAAATTTGTCACACTTGCTTGTATCCTTCAAGGTTGCTTTGTCCCTTGTCAAATTTTTTTCAAGACACATGCCTGTTATTTTCTGATTTGACTGTGTTAAAATTGGTTCTTTCCATTGAACAAAATCTATTGAAAATCAAAAAGAGATCAATCTTTTTCCAAGTCATCAAAATACTATCCTTTTTTACAAACTACCGTGAGCTTCAGAATTTTCCAAAATCTTCAAAATTTGGTCTTTTATGAGATATGTCCTAGAACCTTCAGTTGCTCATCCAAAATCAAATCTTTTCACTATAGGACATGACCGATTCTAAGAAGCACAAGAAGGTGAAAACTCCATTACCCCCCGTGCACAGAGAACAGAAGAGCATAACCCGAGAGGCTACCAAGTACCAACACATAGTTGATTCCATCAAGCAAGAAACTCATAAATGGGAAAATTTTGACAAAGTGATATACAACAACAAGGTTTCTTTCTTCATAGGAGAATATCATCTGAACACTACCTTCATTGCATTTGAGCAGTATGACTAGCTAGCCTACCACAACAAATAACCATTCCTCCTCTTATTAGGATCACTTAGTATGCATTTTTAGGACCTCCCTTAGATTGTCATCTTTAGAAACATGTCACACACTCATCCTAGCATAATCTAGCATAATCTGATCCAATCGTAGTCAACCTAGCATCATCCTAATTATCATCCAGAGCATCCCAAAACACATCCCTTACTTGGTGTTGCATCCCCTTTTGAGTTTCTTAGAACCTACATCCTAATCCCATCCTTAAGTGTCCTTAAACTAAGCATTTTTTAGGATAATCTCATTTGCCTTTGCAACCTCATCACCTTGATCAAAAGGTTGGTTCACATTGATAGAGAATCTCATCTACCAAAGACCACGAGTATGTCCTAGGTAGACAATCACATCCACTTGATCTTACACTAGGGAAAGCAACCCTTAATCCTTGCGTACACCAAGTCATCCTTAATGCTTAGGAGCATATCCAACATCTTAAATGCATCATCTCAAATCCTAATCCTAGCACCATCATCCTTAGCTTCCTAGGGACATCCTTTCATTACATCTTGCATCTCATATCCCCTTAGGATAATAATTTCATGCCACCTATAACACAATCCACTAAGAAGAGGAAGGACACGGACCCTAATCTTGCAACTAGTTCATCTGATCCCGGGACTGACCACACTAATGCCATAGTCTCCTATGTGCCTCAGCCCAATGAAAAAATTGAGTACCTCTGGGTGGACACAAATGAGGCTTCTACAGTGAGCACTATGGAAACATTCATGAACTATCTAGGACATGCTCACATGGTCAACGTCGTTCTAGGGCATAATTACCACACCATACTTGAAAGCATTCAGCAGAAAGGAATCCAACTACCCCCAGGATTATACCTACGCTAGTCACATGACCCATGGCACTCCCAGGGGAGATCCCTCATTTAATAAGACATGAAGTTTTTAATCCCATACAATGATCAATACAAGTGGGATCTCTCATATTGTAGCTAATGCAGCCTTCCATCCCCCACCTATAGTGCACACCATGCCACCATCCACCCCACTTCCAGTCATAGGAGCTTCACCTCCTAATCCACCACCAGCAGCACAATCAACACCCCCCATTTCTACCTACGCACTACCACCAATTCAACCCACAATATCTCTAGTATCACAGCCGTTTCCACCCCCATTAGCAGTCAACACCCAGCAAGATAATATCTCACCAGTCACTACGCAACCCATGCAGACCACATCAACCAGCTCACAACCATAAAGAACACAACCCAACAGCTCTATAATACCTACCTCCACTCCACCTTTCATCCCCGCAGCACATCAGCAACAACCGCAATTCACCACAGGTATGCTGCTCACGGGAGCTCACAATCAACCCCTATTCTGCAAGGGCCTTCTTTCCATGCTCATCTAGCACCACAATCACCATACACTCTAGTAATTCTACCTCAAATTCAATCCAACCCAAACCCCCTACAACAAGCTTCCCAAGTCGGTCAAACAATGCAAAATGCTTCATCTTCCACTTAGGGCTACTCGCAAGCCGCCATACAAGCCTTGGGTATCCCTACGCAGATGCAAAACACACAAGCCCAACAACCACAACCACAAATGTAGGGGAAAATCCATTCACAGCAAAATCATTGCAACAACTTGCTAATCCTTTCACTAATACACACACTATCATCCAAACAATGCAGCAGCAACAAACTCATTTCGCCAACTACCTAGCCATGCCATCTTTTGTTGCATCACAAACTTTTCCATCACCCCAACAATCCAGTCTTCTCATTAACACCAACTACCTCACCACTGTAGCCACTAGGGAAATTCCACCACAAAACACCTATCCTCCATCATTTGGTAGCATGGCACCACCATCCTATGCAAGCCCACAACAGGCTCAGCCCACTTATCCAACACCTCAACAAATACATGCATATTTCAAGTAGTTACAATAACCCTATCAGGCATTTCCACCTCCTCCACCACAATATTCCCTTCAGCCACAATTTCCACCACAACAACCCATCTACGTTGACCAACAACCTCCATACCAAACACCATAATATCCTCCACAGAATCCCCCATATTCACCATTTGATCCATATCATATTCAAGGAACCAATGCAATCAGGGTTAACAATCCTCCTCCACAAATCAATCATGAATGGGAGGAAATGAAGAACACTCTCAAAGAGCTAAAAGTAGGGACTGAAGCTAAAACATTCAAGTTTGAAGAGGTGTGTCCTTACCCGTTTGATCGATCTATTACTGCAATACCCTTCCCCAAGCACTTTGAAACACCCAAGTTTGATAAATATCAGGGGAAGGGAGATCCTGTGAGCCACATGAAAGAATTCTACATGGCATGCCAAGAAGTGGCCTATAGCGATAACTTCCTCATGAGACTATTTCCCAAAAGCTTAGGAGGGACCTACCTCTCTTGAGTGGTTTTACAAAATCCCCTACGGCACAATCTCTACTTTCACCAAACTATTAGAGAAGTTTGTGGCCCAATACGCGCACAATGTAGAGAATGAACTCTCCCTTCTTGATTTATGTAATTCTAAATAGAAGGGAGGAGAGAGCCTGGCCAATTACCTTCAATGCTGGCAAGGGCTTACTACAAGGCTGTCCTATAAACCCCCTGAGCAACATCTCATAAAAATCTTTATTAACAATCTCCATCCTAAGATTGCCTATCATATGTGCATGACTTGTATACAAAATTATTAGGACAATAGAGTCAAAGGCATGGATCTCAAATGAGGTCTCATAGAAGATAAAACCATCAAGCACTACAAAGAATCCTAGGCTGACAGACATAATAATGATCGATCATAGTACTAGAACAATAATAAGAATGCACTAAATAATGGAGCCACTGACACCAAACACGTTCAGGTCATGGTGGCCGGTCCCAACGCACCTACCCAAACCTATCAGCAAGCACTGCCAGTATACCCTCAACCCCCTCCCATGTATCAACAACGCACTCCTGCATATCACCAACCGACATACCAGAAAAACATATGCCCCCAAGGCATGACTATCTATCCCCCTCCAGGGACATCATATCAACCCAACTATCAAGGTCTGGTAAACCAAACAAATGCTATATCAGTCTCATATGGAAAGCCAATTCCTCATGCTCAGAATGTGCCACAACACACATTTACCCCCTTGGGTGAACCCATAGATGTTATCTTCCATAGAATGGCCCAGACTAACCAAATCATGTACCCAAAGACACAACCATTTGATGAATCGACACCTAAGCCTGCATAGTACAAAGATAATGAATACTATGATTACCATCATGTTAAGGGACATGCCACCATCAAATGCATGAAGCTAAAACACTACATCTAGGATCTCATTGACCACAAAGAGATCGAAGTAGACTCTTCGGCCCAACCATCACCAAATGCGGGCCTTAAAATCTATCAAAATGCATTTCCTGAACACACCTCAGGTAAAGGACCAAGAAATCCTGCTCACTCCTCTGACTAGGGGAAGGGAAAGAAAGGAGACAATTCTGACAGAAAATATTATACAAATGCATATATCAACTTTGATAATCTCATCAGCTGCATATCCCAAGTCTAGTCCTCTGTCAATGTCATTCATGTCAAGGGTGTCGATAACCAATGCGCAATCACCACTCATCAAGGTTGAATAACATTTGCAGGTGCAAGTACCGCTCCATTTTATGGTACCCAATACAACCTATTGGAACACTTAGGGAATACTCCTACCCAAATTTCCATCCTTGCTCTCCTCCGCACCTCACCCATCCATCAAGAGATCCTTAGTAAAGCCCTACAAGAATCATGTGTTCCCAGCGACATCAACCTCACTGAATTCCATAACCTTCTCGGCCACTTGTCTGCATCCTATGGGGTTTCTTTTAAACCAGCAGATGTACCCTATGAAGAACCTGATCATAACCTTCCTCTTTGTATCACTATAATGGTTAAATATTTTTCCATTAAGCGAGTCATGATAGATAATGGTTCAGCTCTAAATTTGTGTACTCTAAATTTCATCAAACAGTTGGGATGCACTGAAGCAGATATAATAAATGATGTCATTACCATAAAAGCCTATGACAATCTGGAGTGCACTTCTGAAGGCACCATTTCATTCCCATCAAAGTGGGCCCTGCTATCTAAGGTACAGTATGTCATGTTGTTGATCTTGAACTTCCCTACAACATCCTCCTTGGACGTCCATGGATCCATTCTATGCAAGTCATCCCATCCACCTACCATCAGTGCATCAAATTTCCATATAATGACATTGAAATCACCATCTATGCAGATCCCAAGCCCTTTGCATACTGCAATGCATTGGAAAGCTCCTTCCCACATTCCAACCACTACCCAGGATCGACATTGGCACCTCTGTCACCATTTCATCTCAAATCCATTCAGATCCATAAACAATCCTCTCTTCCACCCTTTCCATAGTCAAGATGAACAATAAAGGTTGTGGTGAGTACAACCTATCTAACGCCTTTGCAGTTGGAGCATTGCCAGTTGATCCACATACCCAAGGGAGCTCGAAAAAGAACATAACAGACAAGAGCAAACCACAGACAAAATAATTGGGCCCTACCACTTTTATCTCAAATGGAATTTTGAATATCCAGGAGATGGAACCAGACATCAATCGGTGGCTTTATAAAGATCTTCCACCCCCAGACATTGGTTTCCTCAATTCTTTCAAAGGAAAATACCCTTCCACTCACAAGATGGTTACAGAAAATGGAACTATCAAGATGATGACTTAGGTGCTGAAGAACAAGGAATGAAAGCCCCTTTTGCGCCCACCAAACTATAAAAGAATTTAGGCCTTGGTATGGATTATGTAATGACTAGGGCACTAATGAAAACATCTATACCCATTGTATACCCCTGGGCCAAATTGTTGAATTTGAAGATGTCCCTAAAGAGAAAAGTGTGAAATCCTATGACGATATTGATGATGACATCTTCCTAGGAAACTCTATCCTCTGTCAACTCTCCATTAATTTCATTGACCTTCCCCTCCTACATCCCGAACTCATAGACTGGGACCAACAAAGTTTCATACACATTGACGAGTTCCAAAGCGAGGACGCACTCGTAAGATTCATGGGAGCAATTGAATAGAGTAATGACTGGGGGAAAGATTCAACACATGTCTACAAACTAGATCAAAAGGAATGCTTTGGGGAAGAGGAGGACTTCAACCGCAGAAATGGAGTAGAAAACAAAAATAAAAAAGAGAAAAATCAATCCCCTAACGAAAACCCCTATGGGGCACTATCTAATCACAAAATAGTAAAAAAAAGGGTGTATCCGCTGGTGAAAACCTTTTTGAGGCTCCTGAGGATGAAGAATCTCCTCTTCCTCTTATCCATGATTACAGGCTTGAGCAATCATCTATCCTCATCGAAGAAACAAAGTTTGTCAACTTGGGCATAGAAGAGAATCCCGCCATCACATACATAGCAGCATCTCTGTCATAAGGAGAAGAAACAACTCTCATTTCTCTCTTACAAGAATCCATAGATAAATTTGCATGGTCTTATTCCCACATGCCAGTATTAGACCCTAACTTGGTAGTTCACCATCTAGCAGTGGACCCAACCATCAAACTTATCAAACAAAAGCTCAGAAAGATGCACCCCAAGGTAGCACTACTTGTCAAAGTAGAGCTAGAGAAGCTACTCCAAGACAAAATCATCTGCGTCATTGACTACACTGAATGGATCTCCAATATGGTGTCGGTGTCTAAACTTGATAAATCAATCAAGATATGTATAGACTTCTGAGATCTCAACAAGGAATGTCCCAAGGACAATTTCCCACTGCCAAACATAAACATGATAGTAGACCTCATAGCAGGACATTAAATGTTGTCACTCATGGATGGCTTTTCAGGATATAATCAGATCTGTATTGTAGAAGAAGATCAACACAAGATAGTATTCACAACCCCCTGGGGAACCTACAGCTATAATATGATTCCATTTGGTTTGAAGAACGTTGGGTCAACCTATCAGAGGGCCATGGTAGTCATTTTCCATGACATGATTCACAAGATCCTTGAGGACTATGTAGATGATATCTTGGCTAAATCAGTTAAAAGGGAAGATCACCTAGATGTTCTAGAATGCATCTTTGACAGGATTGGACACTACAGCCTAATGCTCAACCCTAAGAAGTGTGTCTTTGGGGTCACGTCAGGAAAAATACTTGGCTTCATCATACCCAAAAGAGGCATTGAAATAGATCCAAAAAAGGTACAAGCTATCATGGAATTCCTCCACCAAGAACACTCTAACAACTGCACAACCTCCAAGGAAAATTAAAATCTCTACGCCATTTTATCTCTCAGTTAGTAGATAAGTGCAAATCATTTACTCATCTTCTGTGAAAGGATAACAATTTTAAATGGGATCCTCAGTGTCAGAAGAGTTTTGAAAAGATCAAAGAATACTTGGCTAATCCACCCATCTTGGTACCACCTGTACCTGTCCGACCACTCATCCTGTATATTTTTGCTACTACAACAACACTGGAGGCACTCCTTGCTCAGTTAGATGATAAAGGCAAGGAAAGAGCCATTTATTACATCAGGATGACCTTAGTGGGTTGTGAGCACAATTATTCCCCTATGTAAAAAGCATGCTTGGCAGTAGTTTTTTCCCTTAAAAAACTTCTCCACTATATGCTTAGTCATACAAGATAGCTCATTTCAAAAGTGGACCCTCTCAAGTACCTACTCTCTAAGACTACTCTCACAGGTTGAATGGAAAAATGGGTTATGCTGCTCAGCAAGTTTTATATTCAATATGTAGATAGAAAATCTAGTAAAGGACAAGTCATCGTAGATCAGCTAGAAGAAGCACCGTTGGTGGACGAATATCCTCTGATCATAGAATTTCCAGATGAGCATTTGTACATGATAAAAGAGAAAACCACTTGGCAACTCTACTTTGATGGATCCTACACAGCCCATGGTGCAGGGGTGGGAATACTTTTCATCACAGCGTAAGGTGACTACATCCTTATGTCATTCAAATTGGGATTTCCCTGCACGAACAACATTGTAGAATATAAGGCACTAGTCATAGGACTTTGCATGGCTATAGAGTGGAACATCACAAATATACATGTCTTTGGTGATTCCAATCTCATTATCAAATAAGTCCTAGATGGGTATCAAACCAAAGACAAAAAACTAATGCCATATAAGGAGATGGTTGACAAGATGAAAGAGCATTTCCTCCACTTGCAGATAACAAAAGTACCACACTTGCAGAACAAGGTTGTTGATGCAATGGCCACAATCTATTCCCTCTTAGAGATTCCTCATGAGTCTATGCAATATGAATTCTTAGTTGAGCAACTTCATGCTCCCGCTTATGAGAACAATGAATCAAATCTTGTATGTGTCTTGGTCGGTCCCCAGTCCCTGTGGTACCACAATATCCATGCTTATCTATAAAATGGTATCATATCCCCTCATCTCACCACAACCCAATACCAAAACCTTATACACAGAGCTTCCCGCTACACCCTTGTAGCCAACACCCTTTATCATCGAGGCTATAACAATGTGGTCTCTAGATGTTTAGATGAAAACAAGGTCACCCAGGCTTTACAAGAGGTACATGCTAGAATCTACGGTGCCCACATGAGTGGCATGATCCTAGCCAAGTAACTTTTATTTACAAGATATTATTTTCCTACAATGGAACATGATGCTTGTGAGTTTGTCAATAAATGCTTACCTTGTCAACAACTTGCCAATTTGATCCATGCTCCTGCACAGGACCTCTGACCTATTGCACCCCCTTGGCCTTTGTCTTTTTGGGGTTTTTACCTCGTTGGTAAGATCACTCCCCTCTCTTCTGAAGGACACAAATACATAATAACAAAAAAAAAGTATTTTACAAAGTGGGTTGAAGCAATTCCACTCACCCTCACTACAAGTGTCTAGATCTCAAAATTCATACTCTACCACATCGTCTTCTACTTCGGCATCCCCTCCACTATCTTCATAGATCATAGAAAACTATTTGAAAATCAACACGTTAGTGATCTATGTGCTCACCTCCATATCCATCATCATTTCTCCAGTCCATATTTTCCTCAAGGTAACGACCAAGCTGAGGAAACTAATAAGACCATTCTCAAAATCCTCAATAAAGTTGTCAATGATATTGGCTGCAACTGGCATCTCCAAATTAATCCCACCCTCTGGGCATATCACACTTCATACCATACTCCTATAGGTACAACTCCATATTCCCTAGTCTACGGTGCTGAAGCTGTCTTACCTATTGAGGTCAAACTATCATCTCTCAGGGTATCACTAAGAGGCCTGATCAATGATGAAGATTATTGAGTAGCAAGACTCACACATCTTGATTTGCTAGATCTAAAGTGACAGAAAGCTTATGATCACCTGATTGTCTATAAAAATAGACTCAAGCATAACTATAAAAAGAAATTCTACCCATGCCAGTTCTAGGTAGGGGACTTTGTGCTAAAGGAAAATCAGAAAGTGGGTACTGATCGAGAAAAGAAATGTAAGTTCGCAGTTACCTGGCAAGGCCCATATATTATCACTGCATGCTTCAATTCTAGAGCATATCAACTCTACACTCCTCAAGGAGAACCCTTGAATGCTCCTATCAACATCATTCATCTCAGGTGCTTTTATGCCTGACAGCTGGTTATTCCAATAATTTGAAAAAATCCATAAAAAGTATAAAAGGTCTTGAATAAAAAAAAGTACAAAAACAATGTAAAACAATCCTTAAAAAATCCCAAAAAAGTAGAAAAAGAAGCTGAAAAAATGGTTGTCCCAATGAAAACTTGGAAAATAGGCACTTAGACAACATTAAAAGAAAAATCTAAAATCTAAAATAAATAAATAAAAAGAGTAAAGAGAAAAATTTCATCTAATGGTGAAAAACTTGGCAATCAGGCGCCTTGGACAAGTATGCATGATGAAAACCTAGAAACAGGCATCACACATAATGGACCATTCCATTATCTATTGAACTCTCATTCCCTCCATCCTTTTCATCCATATCATTCCTAAAACCCTATTCCCTAGGTGTTCCAACACTATCACACGCATCAAAAACAATAAGATCCAATCAAGTCTCGTCAGAAATCTTTGTACATTCTCACTTGTATTTAGTCGCTCAGATTTATCCTTGTATATTTGTCACATGTCTAGTCTCCTCGCCATCACACTAAAACTTTAAGCCTCCATCATGCTAACCTTCCTTGCCTAGTCCTTTGCAGTTCGCTTATTTGGTCCATCAGTTGAATGTGACACACACCAAAAACGTGGGTCCCGTTGCATCTGTTGCATCCACTGCATCCCTACATTTTTCATATCATCCCTTCATTTCCATTAGGATCATTGCATTTACATACATTGCATCATAAAAAATTCATAACATATTAAATGCATTCATCACATCTCATCAAAAATGCTATAATATACATCAAATGCATAAACATACATCTAGATACATGCATCTCAAACATCACATCCTGCAAATATCAATGTCAGTACTCATATAAGCATATACATCATAATGTTATATAGATCAATGCATAGAATCAGATAGAATCATAGAGTCATCACAGGTCATCATATATATAAAATCATGTCCACAAATACAATATTTTTCATCAATAAATACATCACCATGCACCTAGGTGTTGATATACATATACATCTCATCCAAAAATACAAAAATGTGTGTGTCACAAAATCCTCTGATAAAATCATGCACACAGCTATGATGGTCCTCCTCCCTGTCCTAGTGGTGGATATGGTGGCATCCCAACTGATCACTAAGAAGCCCACCCTGTGCTCTATGATCGAGACCGCTCTATGAATGTATGTCTCTATCCCTCGGGTACTAAATCATGGTACAATTCTTGATAGTGGGCTACCTCCCTTCCTACCCTAGCTGCATCTCTATGTGCTGCAAAGGCCTCTGCTACTACCTGACCCATCCTGCCTATGTTGGCTGTCTGTTGAGCGATGTCTCACTCTATCTTGTATGCCTCGACCCACCTCTGTTTTGCATCCCTCTCTGAGGTTAATGCAGTAACCTTCTTTGTAGCCTGCTCCATCTGTCTTGTGAGGGTACATAACTGACCTACCAATGTCCCTATCTTCGTCCATAGCTTAGAAGCATCCTGTGTCAAGCCCTGCATCAAAAAATCTCCAGATTCTATCCTATTTTTTAAGGTGCCAAGTGCACCCTCAAGCCTGTTAACCCATTCTATCTCTGCAGCTAATAGTCCTAAAACCTAAGCTAACTTCGTATGCATGTTGGTCTCTGATACCTGTACCATAGCTAGTATCCCATGTATACATCTAAGCTTTGTCCACAGGCTATCCCACTCTGAAACAATGGTATCATATGTCTCTAGTGACACATATCCTATGGGTGGCCCCTGTGGCCCCTGTGATACCTTTCCTTGTATCGGCACCTGAGGTGCCTGATCCTGCCCATCTCTTCGTGGCACCTGTGGCCCCTTATCTTGTCCCCCCTCTTCTCCCTCCTATACCTCAACTCATGGTTAGACACATCTCCTCTAAGGTCTCCTCCTCTATCCTACTGTTGAGGTCTCCGGGGAATCCCCTACTGCTATCCCATCATCAACCTCCATGTCACCTGTAGGCTTCTCATGAGTAGCCACCTATACCAGATCTATTAGTCGTAGAGGTACGTGTGCAGCCCACCAGGCCACATACTTTGTCGTCATCCCTGCATCCACTACGTCTATCCTAGTCACATATTCCACCTGTGATAGATTCCTCCATGTCACCCTCATGGTGATAGTATCTATGTACCTCCCCCACACTCCAACCTCCCTAGTGACATGAGGATGTAGACCATCCTCTGCCACCACCCCCTATTCTAACCCAAACTGCCTCATCACCCGGGATGACCTGTTTCTCTCAATTTGGTGGGTAGTCCTCCCTAGTAGAAATAAATTTGTCTAAACATAGGAGAGGTATATGAAATCATTGAACCCATCCTCCACCCCAGTCTCCCAGTCCATATATCCCCATGGCTCACACGCCCTGTATGGTGTCCAACAAAAAAATTGGAGCTCATCGATCAATCATCGCCAATAACCTGTCTGTCCCACATAGGTATTCCTCAGTGGTAGCCTATATCTTCATGCATAGGTCTCTCTTATCTATCGAGCCTCCTGCACTCTCATCGGTCAGAGCACTGCAATATGCTCCCAAGCCCACACTGGTAAAAGTGTGACCCCTGTCCCCATGTTGTGTACCCCGTGATATGCAACCATGTGTAAATCAGGTACAACTATCCCAAAGCAATGTACCCCCAAAAATATGTGGTCTCCTACTCTAGCATCCCAGCTAACACCCTTGACCACCTCATCCCAAACTCGTGTCCTACCAAGTATGCTAGCATCCTCCCACCAATCAATCCTGCCAGAAACAAAGCTATCCTCCTTAGCCTCCTATCGACTATTAGTTGCCAGGGCATCCATGTCCTATATCTAAACATCCTCCTCAGGGGCCTCTTAAAAGCTACCTCCATATAATTCTCATTATCCTGTAGTTTGTACTGAGAGACCGGTCCCCGGATTAGTATTCGCAAAATGCACCATACGTTCTCCAATGTGATAGTCGCCTCTCTAGTAGGCAAGTGGAATGTGGTGGTAACACTATGCCAATGCTCGATAAGTGTAGTCATCATCCTATTACTCATTCATAGCCTAGGCCATTGGGGCACATAGTCTAACCCCGATGCTGCTAACAGTCCCCAATCTGCCTCTGCTAGCTGGCTCTCCAACTCCATTGTGGGTGGCTAGTGCTCCCGAGATCCCACTGGTGGAAACTGCTCCTGCAAAATCCAACACCACCATGTTGATGTCAGTTTCTTCTCACTTCTATCCTAACCACTCCTAGAATGGGGCATCATGTTCCTAGGTCTACTCACCGACCCATCCCTAGCCCTCGTCAGGTCCTTCCTTTCCCCCCCCTCGACGTCTGCCCTTTTTGGCACAGATGCCAGTTTGGGCAGAGACGTCAATTCCTCAACCAGCGTCTCTAGGATTTTTACTCCTAGACCCCCATCTACGAAGATGTGGGTCTGGGTCCAACATTTTTGTAGACACCGATTCAGAATTTCCATCTGTGTAGATGCAGGTTCGAGCATTGGCGTATGCGCAGACGTTGATCTAGGGATTGGCATCTTCACAGATGTCCATTTGAGAACCAGTATTTCCAGTCTGCAACCCTTTTAACCCCTATTAATTGAACCTACCCCCTTACCAAAAGCATTAAAATTTTTGAAAATAGTAAATGCAATGTCTTGATTGAGATACTCACTGGTGGTGGCTACTTCACAGGTCTCCCATGGTTCCGAACGCGCTTTCCCAACTGCCCCTTCAGCCACTTGTCCGCCATATTTTCTGTCTAGAGCTATTTTCTCCTTCACTCACAATTCAAAAATGAACTTCTTTAGCCCTCCAGCCCCTCTTATAGCCCCCATTTTCCCTGAAAACATTTTGCTCCATTTTCTTCTCATGCTTGTATATTATTGTATTATTAATCCCGTTGTATAGTCTAAATGCAAGAAAATCCAAAAAAAAAATCGCAAAAATTAAAAAAAAAATCATCCAAAATATTGCTATAAACCTTTCTTTCCTTCTGCATCACTCAATTTTTTGATTTTAGTGACATTTTAACTCCTGTGACTCTGATTGTGTTTTTCACCAAATCAATTTTGCGATTGGCTCTCCTTGCTCCTTGATAGGTCATTTTAATGGCATCTTTTAGATACCTTAGAAGAAATTTTTCTAGGTCCTTTCTTATATTTTTTGTTATTATTCCAAGACTTTATGCTCTAAAACTTTTATTATGTGGTAGTCAACCACTTAACCTATGCCATGGACATATGCTACTTAATGTGCTTTATCGGGATGAATATGCTCTGTTTATTGCTATGAAATTATGATCATGTTTTATGAATGAATTGATTGTTTGAGCAATAGATAATGAATGAACTTTGAATAAATGTCATGAATGCTTTTATCTTAATGGTGTTAATGCAGTGCATCAAAGTAGCAACTATCATCTTGTTCAGGTGAGCACGTCTATGTGTTGGATGCTTGACTCAGTCTTGCAGTAGACGCACATGGAAGAAACATCGACATAGCAGCATTGGATGGTTTCCAATTAATCTAGATGGAGACAGTTGAGCGAAGACTTGCAAAGAGTAATAATTTCCTTGATGAAATATAGGAGAGAGTGGGAAATTAGATCTGTTGTCTACACAGTTCTTTCCTCTCTTCTAGACCGATTCTATTTCCTATTTTTCTAGTTTTCCTTTCTGTTAGCTAGTTGTAATAAAAGCTCCACCTTTTCTTAGGGCATGTGGAGTTTAACAATTAGATATTTTTCTCTTTAAATAAAGCCCCGCTCTTGCATGAGAAGAAGGGTAGTAGTATTATTATTATAGTTTCATTCTGTTATTTCATTGTTGTTGAGAATTCATGTACTTTGTTATTCAATTTAGTGAGCAAATGAAGTTTTGAGTTCAATTCTGTGTAATTGAGTGTTCTGGGTACTCACCCAAGGGGGCCCACTTGGTGAGGAATCTATAGTTAGATGCATTCTAGTTAGTTTGCTTTCCTGCATTTCTGTTATTTCAATTCCTATGCTGAACAGATCCTACAGCCAAAGCCATCGGACAACTACCACTTCCTGCGGCCGAGCGGCAGAGGTTCTAAGGCATTATAGTTGTTTGTGTGCACTCTTCCATCCTGCTAGCTGCATTCATTTCCATCATTTACTTTCAAGCATCTACTTTCACAACAATAGTTTAGCTTTCCTTTGAGTATTCATTTCATGCAGCAATAGTAAAGTTTCCTTTCAAAAGCATTTATTTCCTGCAGCCATAGAGTAGTTCCTTTCCAACATTTATTTCCTATAGAAATTATAGAATGATTGGTTGAGAAAGTGCTTGGTGCATATATTTTTCTATCCTATTTCAAGTAACACATCCCTGAGTTTGACATATTAAATGAGTTTATTATAATTGGATGAAGTGCTTAGTTGGATGTCCAATCCCTGAGTTAAAGGATTATACATAGTTTCTGAGCCTTTATAACAAGTGATCATTTTTGGTGCCGCTGCCATGAATGGTGCCGAGCCTAGTTCTTAATCAACCATTCCTAGGTTTTTTTTCATGCTTTCATTCCCTGCTTTAAGTAGATTAAGCCTTATCTTGACAAAGCAAACCTCTATTCACATCATTTCATACTATTTGCATGCATAATAGACGAAGAGATGCTCAAGGAAGGTACTTGCCAAATCCACACCACAACCTATTTGAGGAAGAAAACTAGTTTGTTGACTCTATTGTTGAGCTCCATGAGGCCCCTTCATCATCCTCATCTTCCAAGGGTGACTTTCGTGGGTTCTTCTAGGAATAACCAGAAGCCAATCTATTTGCTGAAGGCTTTTCCAATCTAGAACTTCAGAATCCTTGAGAAGAAAATCCTTGGTAGTTAGTCATCTACCAACCTCAAAACCCACCTCAAAATCCACATTTACAACAACGAAGGATGGCTAATCCTACTACATTTACTTTCCCCATCTCTAATTAGTAAGATAATAACTACCTCAAAAATATTCCCTCTTCTGCTCTTCCAAAATTTTATGTCCTTGTCATAAAGGACCCAGATACCTTTATCTTTGAGTTTGATATCCTTTGTAGGAGCTATGACTACACAACCAATGCCCACAGGCTTAAGCTCTTCCCCGCAACACTTAAAGAGTCTGCATTGTGATGGTTTATGGGCTTAGGACAGCATGTTGTCCATAATTGGGATGAAATGAAGGATGATTTCTTGCTGAAATATAAGGAGTATTGTTGAGGGAATGATATGTGAGGGGATGACATCTTTAAGATGTCATAGAACAAGGATGAGAGTCTTGAGGATTATGTCTCAAGGTTCATGTTCAGTTTAGAGAAGAATACTCAACACGAGATCAATGAAGAATCTCAAAAGTTTCTCTTTTTGCAAGGCATTCATGATAGATACACAGAGGCAATAGACCTAATGGTCAGAGGAGATATCACCTAGGAATCATGGGATGATATTCGGAAGATCTGCCTTAAATACTCAAGAGCTACTGTTAAGAAAGGAAGAGGATATATGTCCACACTAGGGAAGTCCAATGGTGTTGGATCTTCACAGACTGAGATAACCAATCTCTTGTCTGATTTTAAGAAAGATATCATCAATAACATGGCCACCCAATTGGACACCATGCAGGCTAAAAAGAAACATGAGGAAGCAGAGACCATGCTATCATAATTTCTTCCACATTGTAGACAAAAGAAGAGAGACTACAGATGCAAACTAATTGCTAACATGGAGACTACACAAATGTTGATTGATTACAAACTAGTTGAACCAGAGGATGAGTAGTTATTCTTTATCACTCGGAAATGACCATGGGTACAAAGAAAAGGTATGCCCTAGGGTCCTCTTTCATTTAGTGGTCCTTTTTATAATAATCAATGGCAACCCCCTGTGAATTGCCAAAATCCTCCCTAGAATAATTCCCAAAATTAGTGGTAGAATTACCCCAATCCACAGTGGCCAAACCCTCAAGGAGGTTGGAAACAACCTCAAGGGGCATGGCAGCCATCGCAAGGTAATTGGCAGCAAAACCCACAGTGGTGAGGTGGTCATCAATGGCCAAATACACCACAAGTATTTTTGCCACCACCTACACAGCCTCCATAGCAGCAATCTCTTTTGCCACCTCCTGCAGCTACTAATCCACCTCCTAAGCCTACTTAGTTACCTACACAGCCATAGCCGAACCCTAACAATTGAGCTCCTCCACCGCAACAAAATGTGTATGCTATAGACTAGTCGCAGTATCTCATGCAATAGCCTACATATGCAATTAACCTTGATGATATTCACCTGCGGTCTAGTACCACTCTATCTGCACCTGAGCCTCCTATAATCAGTGAAATGCCTTCTAAGGAGCCCAATCAACCCAAAAATCCATCTAATCTAGTAGCCCTTGCATCACCAGCCAAGACCAATCAGCCTACCATTCCTCCTTTCCCACAAAGGTTGCATCAGAGCAATCCGAAGACCACTGATGAAGCAACTTTCAATATCCTTGACCAACTAAAGAATGTCAGTGTCCAAATTCCCCTTTTCCATGCAATCAAAGATGTTCCCACATATGGAAAAACCATGAAATAAGCTTTCTTTAAAAATCCTGGCCCAAACAAGAAGGATCCCCAGACTGTCCATGTCCTGGGAAAACTGACCGACATCATGTTAGGGAAGCTTCCTATCCCATTTTGACCTTGGAAGCCCTGTTGTCAAGGTCATTATTAATGGGAATGCTATTAAAAATGCCTTAATTGATCTTGGGGCCACCATTAATCTCATGACCAAGGACATTATGCAATGCCTTGATTTCACCAACCTCTGCAATACACCTACTGTCCTGCAGCTCGCAGACAGTTTGACTATAAAGCTTGATGGAGTGGTGGAGGACATTGTGGTTGACCTAGATTCTCGGTCCTACCCTATAGATTTCATGATCCTCTCACCAAAAGATACCCTAGGAGGCTATCCAATTATTTTGGGACGTCCTTGGTTGGCTACCGCTAATGCCTACATCGGTTGTCGATCAGGAGATATGACCATTTCTGATGGCCAGCACACCAAAACTTTGGCCTTGTATCCTCTTGCTTAACCTCAGATGGAATTAGCCTCTCCCTTATGGCCAAGTGTAGGAGAGGAAGCTAAATTTATTAATTAATTCTCCCAATTAATAATGTTAACAAGGGATCCCTTCCCGTAGCTTCAGAAGGAAGATAAAGTAATCACCAACATCCTGCATAATCGGTATGTATCAAACTAGGACCCTTTGGATAGTTCCTTCCAAAACTAGTCCTTGCAGTCATTGTACTCTAATTAGCAAATATCTTCCCCTATATCCAACTAGCTCTATCACCAAATTCTTCCCTATGAGATCCAATTGCCCTCATTGTCCGATGCATCCATGGTCAAGCTCACGAAGCAATTGGAAGTTTCCCTTGAACGCTGCTTAAACATTAATAGAAAACTTTCTCCTTAGCAACAAACATCATTGACCAAGCTACTGAAGACTCATGCTACAAATTTTTCCTGGGATTACGCTGATATGAAAGGTCTAGACCTAAATTTATGCACTCATAGGATCTTCCTAAAGGAGGACAAACCCCCAGTAAGGCAATTTCAAAGATGTGTCAACCCTGCCCTTCGTGAGATAGTCAAAGTCAAACTCCAAAAACTCCTTAAAGTCAGTTTCATATATCCTATATTAGATAGCCAGTGGGTTTCCCCACTAGTCATAGTTCCTAAGAAAGGTGGCAGGTGGAGAATATGTGTGGACTATAGAGAGCTTAACAATGCCACCAAAAAGGACCATTTCCCTCTTCCTTTCATTGACCAGGTCCTGGATTCTCTAGTAGGAAAGAAATATTTTTCTTTT
Source organism: Thuja plicata (assembly GCA_018584345.1). NCBI lineage: Eukaryota > Viridiplantae > Streptophyta > Pinopsida > Cupressales > Cupressaceae > Thuja > Thuja plicata. The sequence continues at coordinate 996,365 of MU226341.1, read as the reverse complement.
TTGGATGGGTACAATGGATACAATCAGATCTAGATTCTTCTAGAAGATCAAGAAAAGACCACATTCACCTACCCATGGGGGAATTTTTCATATTTAGTTTTTCCATTTTACCTCTGCAATGCTCCTGCTACTTTTCAGCAAGCGGTTATCAACATTTTTGTTGATATTTCCCATGACTGTATGGATGTCTACATGGATGAATTTACAACTTATGGGGAAACCTATGAGGAAGCATTGGAAAATCTAGAAAAATTCCTCACCAGATGCAAAGAACATAACCTGTCTTTGAACAGTGAGAAGTGTTTTATGATGATGTTGGAAGGAGTAGTGCTTGGTCACTACATTTTCGCTCTTGGCATTCAGGTAGACCTAGCCAAAATTGAAGTCATTGTGAATCTGCCTACCCCAGCAAAAAAAAAGGATGTCAGAAGCTTCCTTGGTCATGCTGGGTATTACAGAAGATTCATAAAGGACTTCAGCAAGATGGCAAGCCATATGTATTCGCTACTCACTAAAGATGCTGACTTTATCTAGACATCAGACTGTGATGAAGCTTTCCTGCAGCTGAAGTCTATACTCACTCAGGCACCTATCCTGCGAGGTCCTAATTGGGAACTCTCATTCCAAATACATACAAATGCCTCTAATCATGCCATTGGATTAGTTCTTGGATAGAAGGAAGGTACACTAGAACACACTATTTATTTTATTAGCAAAAATCTACAAGGAGCTGAGTTAAACTACACAGTTACCGAAAATGAGCTATTGGCTATTATTTATGCTCTGAACAAATTCTACCATTATGTCACTGGTTACCAAATCTTTGTGCATACGGACCATGAAGCCATTAAGTATTTAGCTAATAAACCTGTCATAACAGGAAGGTTAGCTAGATGGCTATTGCTGCTACAAGAATTTGATATTACCATCATAGATAAGCCAGGCAGATCAAATGTGGTGGCCAATTTTCTCTCATGAGTACAAAATGTTGATGAACCTATGGAAATCAATGTCTATTTCCCTAAAGACCACCTATTCTCCATTGTGGCAAAAGCACCTTGGTATGTTGATATTGCTAACTATCGGGTTTCACAAAAGGTACCTCCACACTTCTCTCCAAAGGAAAAGCGGTTACTAATAGAGAAAACTTTCAACTTTTCATGGATTGTTGATTTTTTATTCTATACTGGCCCCAACCAAGTATTGAGAAGATGCATTCAAGAGAATGAAACTTATGACATCTTCTGGACTTGTAATGATGAGCCCTATGGAGGACATTTTTCTACCAAAAGGACAGCCATGAAGGTACTTAATACTAGTTACTAGTGGCCATCCCTCTACAAGGATTCAGCCAATTACACTAGGAAGTGTGATCGATGCTAAAGGATGGGGAGACCTACTAAATCTAATTAAATGCCACTCTTTCCTCAGGTTGTAGTGACTCCATTTGATAAATGGGGAATCAATTTTGTTAGTCTCATCACTCCTGCATCTGATGACAATTTGTACATACTTGTATGTACTGATTATGTAACCAAGTGGGTGGAGGTTAGAGCCATGAAGTATGCCAGAGATAATAGAGTTTCATAGTTCCTGTATGAGGAGATAATAACATGATATGGTGTGCCCCGTGAGTTAGTCACTAACCAAGGAGCTCAATTTATCTCCATATTGATTACTGCTCTGATGAACGAGTATAAAATTTGCCACCAAAAATCAAGCCCCTATCACCCACAGGTGAATGGTTAGGCAGAAATCACTAATAGGTAGATAGAAGCTATCCTTGCAAAGATAGTTTAGTTTCACAAGAAAGATTGGAGCAGTCATCTCCAAGAAGCAGTATGGGCCTACCGCACTACATGAAAAACCATAACAGGGTTTACCCCTTTTGAGTTGGTATATGGAAAAACAATTGTGATGCCGGTTGAGTTTGAACATAAGACTTTATGAATGACATTGTAGCTAAAGATTGATCTTACTGAGGCATAATGTGATAGGATCCTACAGCTTAACTAGCTGGATGGGATAAGGAAGGCAGCCCTACAACACACAGAGTTGGTTCAGATACAGCAGAAAAAGTGGCATGATTCTCACATCCTTTCCAAACAGTTTTCTCCTAGCGACTGGGCTCTTTTGTATGACTCAAGATTCCAAGAAAACCAAGGTAAGCTTACAACACATTGGCTTGGCCCTTATGAGATTATTCATGTTTATTCTAAGAGAGCAGTTCATCTATCCACCATCAACCTTGTACATTTCAAGTTACTGGTGAATGGTCATAGGCTCCACTTATACCATAAACCACAGACAAAGACCAATTTCCTGCGACTGTTTGAGATTTCTCCTGCAGTCGTTGAACCTCCTGCAGCCATAGAACCTATTGCAGCCAAAGAACCTCCTGCAGCCAAAGAACCTCCTCCTCCTGCTGAAGACTTTCCTGCAGCCGAAGGACCTCTTCCTACTGAGGGCACTCATGCAACCAATCAGAGTAATTATTTGCTCCGGTCCTCTCTTTGAAAATTTCTCGCATGCAGTCATGATAAAATTTTCATTTCCCACAAAAATATCTTTTCCATAATAAAAACATCATTCCATCTGCTTTTTCATCATCTTTTTCTACCATCCACGCATTCACGTCACCTCATTATTGCACCAACTCAAATTTTTACTTTGCCAATGTCATCAAATCTTTTTGGATTTGGGCATTTAACGGTATAATATTCCAAGGTACGCATTACTTTATTGCCTCAATTTTTTTTTACTTCATTTAATATGATTATGACACATTGTAATTAATAAGAGTGATTCATCCATGATTTTTATGTACATTTCCATGCAAGTGAGGACACTTGTCATTTTTTTTGTAGGGGGCAGTAAATAGGGTTTTGTGTATAATAAATTAAATATCCCATTAGCTCAAAAATTACATCATTTCCAAATCAGCTATCATAATTTCCAACCTTTTTCATTACTATTTCTTCTACCCAAATTGTACTGAGTCGTCATATCATAAATTATGATTTGACAACCCCTGTGTGTAAATTGTCGAAACCAGCTCTATTTTTAACTCAAAATTTTAGCTTAACTTCACATCATTATTTCAAAATCTTCTGTTGTGTCTTGTCCACTTGGAAACACTAGAAAATTTTCATTCCAATTCTAGGCACATCAAAGAGACTTTCAGCAAAAACAAAGTAGAGAGTATCAATGGAGTAAGGAGATTTTTGTGTTTCTCAGACATTGTTGGAATTTAAAGCAGCAGAATGGGTGGTTCTCCTATATGGCATGAACCATCAAACCACCTGGTATTGTTACAAGACCTTGGAAACATTTAGGTTTTTAATAGAGTAGGTTGGCTCACCTATTTTGTTAGGTTAAATGGGTATGATGAAGATATGACAATAGAATTTCTGAGAACGTACAACAATGGAGTTGCATATGTTAAGGGGTTGCGAATTGAAGCTTTAGAAGCATGGATTTCCAAAGTCTCTAGAATTTCATCTATAGGTGAAGCATTTACACATGGGCACAATGCACGAATAGCCAGAATAGAATTTGCATTGCCAACATACGCCCCAATAGATTACAGTAAACAGGGAGTAAAACAAATATCTCTTCCAAGGGAATTTCCTTAGTTGCTCATACATGTCATAAGGTACATTACCTATGAGGGCAATTTTTCCTTCTTTCATGTAGTTCACTTTAAATTTTTGAGCCATTTACGGCATAACCGTTTAGTAAATGTTCCAAATTTTCTTTACGCCATTTTGAATTTAAGTGCTGAAGAGGTACGGAAGGGGTGGTAGAACGCAGTGACCCACCATGGTTTAATTAAACTATTGGTGGAAAGGTCACTGGGGGATGTATCTCCCATGTCCTAGGAAAAATTTATTATGGCACCTCATATTGAATTGCATGGAGAGGGGCCACGGCCCAAGAATCAAGAAGGACAGGGAAATAACCCTGATGAGGAAGAAGAATTCGGTGAACAAGATAAACCCTTGAGGAATTATTCTCCTTCAGGAGTTAATGAGGAGAATGTGTCCTCTGGCCATCCAAACCCTACTTCAAGGAGTGGAGAAACTGAGGTTCCTACTGTTTCTCAAAAAAAAAGATTAAAAGGGAAAGGGTAAAGCAAAAATGGAAAAATATATGAGTCAGGATATTCCTATTTCCACTATTTCTCTTGCAGCCACACCGACCAAGAAGAGAAAACTTTCACAGAAGAAACATGTAGCCTCTACAGATACCCCATTGCGTAGAAGTGTTTGTTTGAACATGACACAACCAGACAATAAAAGTTCCCCTGTTACGGCTGACAATTCTCATGTCTCCTCGGAGGAACCCTTACAGGAACAACCGCAAATAGGTAATCCTATTGCCAAATGCTAGGGTATGATGGAAAAGGATCCTATAGCTTTTGAGCTGATTCTAGAAGTAGAGTATGTAATACCAGAATTAGAAGAGCCTAAAGTTGTCGGAAGAGAATCTTCTTCTCTACAGGAAGGAAGTCACAGGAAAAGGCCCCTTGTTCCAAAAAATGTGCCAGTTTGTCCAAAGAAATAAGAAGACCCACAAGCAGTCAAAGTGGTCCCACATTGGCAACCTTAGGAGGTAACTGGTCACTCTCTCTTAGTTGACTATTTCAATGCAATGAAATATCAAAAATTGATATGGGAATTGGAAAAGACAAAATTAAGAAGGGAGCTTGAAAGAAAATAGCAAGAAATTGAATTTCTACAGAATAAGGTAAATAAAATTGTAGATATAATTCTAGAATTGATGGAATGTAGACCACCACCATGGATTTATGCCCTATGCCTCAAGGAGTAGTTTTTTTTATTTAAATTAATGATAGTCCTCCAGGATGTTAGCTCAGGCATAGAAACCCCACATGAATTTGTGGCTGCATACAACACATCACCTGATTGTGTTCAGAATCTTCCATGTGAATTGTACATGCACAATTATGTTGTTACTTTTAATACTAATTGGAATCCCCTTATTTTTATTGGTGATATACATTTGTCTACCCTTGTATCCTGGATTCAGAATGAAATAAATTATGGTGAGCAATTACATAAGTACAGAATCTTGGAAAAGTTCATTTTATTGCCCCTTCATCCTTAAAGTCGGTCACCACGACAGATTTACTATGACTGGATGCAAATTATTTATGGATTTCATGATTCTGCACCAAGGAAATGGATTCTAGAAAGTTGTGAGGAAGTTTTCTCAGCATTTGAAAAATTGTCATTATCAGATGGGGACAGGGCAGCTGAAGGGTTAAAACAGAGATGGGAAAGACTTCCCTTGGCACTTAAGAAGGAAGATCCACATAGTCTAATTAACTTATGGGCTACAATACAGTGTGTTAGTTGGTATATATGCTAGGGAAGACAACCATAGCCTGAGCAATGGTTTTCACTCACCTTTCAGCCTCTCTTTCTTTTATGGCCATTGTATAGTTATGTGGATGATGAAATAGATGAACAATAGGAACTGAGCAGACGGGTAAAGATGGAGCACACAAATGGGTTCTACGGGTGAGTTGGCATCTCCATGGTTGGAGAAACATAGGAAGGAGACCTCTAGGTTCTTGCCAAGATCTAGAATGTCTCAGTGCCTAAGGACCGACACTAGTCTTCGTAGGGGGAAGAATGATAGGCCATTTTAATGGCATCTTTTTGATACCTTAGAAGAACTTTTGCTAAGTCCTTTCTTATGTTTTTTTTTATTATTCCAAGACTTTAGGCTCTAAAATTTTTATTATGTGGTAGTCAACCACTTAACCTATGCCATGGACATATGCTACTTAATGTGCTTTATCGGGATGAATATGCTCTGTTTATTTCTATGAAATTATGATCATGTTTTATGAATGAATTGATTGTTTGAGCAATAGATAATGTTTGAACTTTGAATAAATGTCATGAATGCTTTTATCCTAATGGTGTTAATGCAGCGCATCAAAGTAACAACTATCATCTTGTTCAGGTGAGAACATCTATGTGTTGGACGCTTGACTCAGTCCTGCAGCAGACGCACATGGAAGAAACATTGGCATAGCAGCAATGGAAGGTTTCTAGTTAATCCAGATGGAGAGGGTTGAGCGAAGACTTGACGAGCACAATAATTTCCTTGATGAAATCTAGGAGAGAGTGGGAAGTTAGATTTGTTGTCTACGCAGTTCTTTCCTCTCTTCTGGACCGATTCTATTTCCTATTTTCTAGTTTTCCTTTCTGTTAGTTGGCTGTAATAAAAGCTCTGCCTTTTGTTAAGGCATGTGGAGTTTAGCAGTTAGATGTTTTTCCCTTTAAATAAATCCTCACTCCTACGTGAGAAGAAGGGCAGTAGTATTATTATTATAGTTTCATTCTGTTATTTCACTATTATTGAGAATTCATGTACTTTGTTATTTAATTTAATGAGCAAATGAAGTTTTGAGTTCAATTATGTGTAATTGAGTGTTCTGGGTACTCACACAATGGGGCCCACTTGGTGAGGAATTTGTAGTTAGATTCATTCTAGTTAGCTCACTTTCCTACATTTTTTTTATTTCAATTCCTATGTTGAACAACTTCTGCAGCCAAAGCCATAGGACAGCTACCGCTTCTTGCGGCCGAGTGGCAGAGTAACTAAGGCATTATAGTTGTTTGTGTACACTCTTCCATCCTACTAGAAGAATTCATTTCCATCATTTACTTTCAAGCATCTACTTTCACAGCAATAGTTTAGCTTTCGTTTGAGTATTAATTTCATGCAGCAATAGTATAGTTTCCTTTCGAAAGCATTTATTTCTTGCAGCCATAGAGTAGTTCCTTTCCAACATTTATTTCCTACATCAATTATAGAATGATTGGGTGAGAAAGTGCTTGGTGCATATATTTTGCTAGCCCGTTTCAAGTAATATGTCCCTGGGTTTGACATATTAAATGAGTTTATTATAAAGTGGATGAAGTGCTTAGTTGGATGTCCAATCCTTGAGTTAAAGGATTATGCCTAGTTTCTGAGCCTTTATAACAAGCGATCACTCCTCACCCTGTTCCCAACTTTTGCCAGCAAATATTTTTCAATCAAATAAAATCCAATCCTTTCCCATTAGGATGCATCCTTTCGGTGTCATCTTATCAAATCCTTCATCACATCATCTTATTCATGGCAAGAACTTTGGATTGAATGACTTCTTGGTCATGAGGCCTTCTTTATTGATTTTAACTTTTTTTGTCAGTTGAAACCCTACCCACCACTACCTCGATCAGCTATATCTTGGTGTGTTGTGATTGGTGGCTACTAATACATGCATCTTTTGTAGTGTGCTTTGTTTTAGTGTCTAGTCCATGCAAAGGAATCCTATCATCTATTTTTTGTAACACCTGATGCATACCTCCTTTTGGAATATCAATACTAGATGTGATCTCCATATTTTACACATAAATGGATCCCCAAGGCTCGTTAGTTGCATTTAATTTCATCATTGAATTTTCATTCTTAGTTGCATTCATTCTTGCATTTTAGAAGTCTTCTATTTATTAACTCCTCTCCCTTCCTCCTCCTTCCCGTTGTGTCCTTTTTCAAGAAAATCCCACAACATTGTCCTTGTGTTCTTTCTCGAGGGGGCACAACCCTATATTGTCTTTGCTTCAACACGACTCCTAGAAACCCTCTTCCTCTGGGGAAACTTATTTTCTTTTCTTTGATGCAATGTCACTTGCGATGCCACATCAAAGAGGTGAAAAATGTAGACGTCCAAAAATATTAATATTATTATTAATATTCATCTAACTATTTGATTTAATCAATTAAATAGTTTCATTGTTGGTGTTTATCAATAATCTAAATACTATCCTAATGTATTTTATTTAAATATATTTGCCTCACAAAATCCCATTTTAATAAATTTATATTTATTAAAAAATCCTCCATATCCCTAATTCTTCTAAGCTATGATTTATTCAAATCCAATTTGAATTATAATCTAAACCCAATCTAGAGACCTATTAATCCAATCTAGAGGTCTACCCTAAGCCTACCATATTATTACTCTACACCCATCACCTCACTTCCTAAGCATACTCCCCCACCTAATTATCCTCTAATCCTACTTAAAAAGGTGATTCCTAACCCTTTTAATGTTAATAGAATGCTCACACATGTGTGAAAATTCTCTCCAAAATGGTCACCCATCGGTCCCATCCCTCTTAAATGTTCTTACATATTTGTCCCCCACTTGAAAATCTTGAGCCACTGAAACATTTAATGCTATGTTTGACTCTTGAATGGCCATCCCTTCCAAGCCCATGTGTCCCTTATGTGGCTCTTATGTGGATGCCACATAGGTGCCACCTCATTCAAGACCTTATCTTCTCTCCCAAAAATCTATAAAGAGAGATCTTCTCCTCTTGTATTTTCATCTCTCATTTTGCATTATTATTATGCTATTTTAGTTTTAGAATTTCATTTCTAGTTTTCATTCTCTTTATGCTTAACACTTAGAAGTTACATGCTAGGCTAATGTTCAATGAATCATAGTTTTTATCTTGCATTTTGCACACCCTTTTCATAGTTTAGATCATCTTTTGAGAAGAATTTGAGACTAGTTCTTCATACTAGTTCTTGAATCTCTTCTTTTCATCCAATCTTGCATTCACATTTGCATTGCATTGGGGATCCATTTCATTTTTGTTTGAGAGATCAGACTCATGTCCAATCTAAATGAGAAAATCAAATGAGTAATATAGGTTGCACTAACTTGTTTTTATCTAAATCTTATGTTATGAATATTTCATGTTGGTTCTTTCTTATTTCATGATTTATATGTGGTAACCCGCTAACTTTTTATGTTTGAGCTTGCTCCCAACAAGTTGAAGATCTCATCATACTACAGATAGGTTGAAGTGTGGTTGGATTTTTTGTGTATGTAAGGAGTTACACTCATGGGTTCCTATTCTAGAGTGTTCTTGGATCATTCTCCTATGGTTGCATCTCTTGGGGTTGATCGTGTGTTGAGATTTCTTTCTCTTACTGGCCGTGGGTAATGTGTTCGTGACTGACATTGACTTAACTAGAGATTTGTGTTGCGATCAAGATTGTCATATTATTATCCATTGTGGTGTTAGTGTGTGGATTATGGTGTCTTCATAGATTGTTTGATGTGATTGCTTCATCTTATGTTATGTTTGTATAGGGCTAGACCTATATTTTTAAGACATTTACTGCTTCAGGAAATGTTATTTCTTGTGCCGACTTATGGTCATGATTTTATTATAAATGTAGGGCTTGGTTTTGTGTTAGAAAGTAAGTTAAGGAATTTAGTGAATTGAATAAGGTATAGTAGTGGTATATTGACCTAATTCTTATAGAGATATTTTGGATAGATCTTAGATTTGTTATGTGGCCATAACCAGGAAGGCCTTACATCCTGACATGTATGAGTTAAATTATGATTAATAAAGCTTTTCTTGCATCGTATATTGTTGGTGTTCCTATGTTTTTTCTATGTTGAATCTTTCTGTGAGGTTGGACATATCCTTGGGGGATTCTCTCACCTTGGCACTACATTAAAAATGCTCAGTTTTTAATCTTCTTTGGGATCTAACCATGCTTCCATTGATGATGGTTTTAAACTGCATCCTTACTGTCTACCATAACCTCTGGTTTTGATTTCACACATGTCCCATCATTCCATCTTTGCTTATACTTTGATCATGCCGCCTAGATGAAAGCTTCAAAGAGATTTTGTGAGTTCAAATAGAGATCTCTGATCTTTTGGATGTTGCCTTGCTATTTGTTGTAGACTTTGATAGGTATGAATTTTGGTTTATCAACAACTATTTCCCTTTGTTGGTGACTTTCATCCTTATGTCTGATTATTTATTTTGATAGTATTGTTGGCTTGAATTTCTATCATTTTTAGCATTTACTATCACTTTATTTAAAAATAATCTTCATGTCTTTGTAAAAACCTTTATTTCTATACATATTTTAGTGTGATGATAACATCCTTGACAGGTGTATCATGGAAATCGGCGAGCAATGCTATGGAAGATCACTCACCAAAATCCAAGAATATGTGGTATATAATGATACAAAAGGAGAATCAAGGGGGATCCTTGCCCACAAAGAAGATCTGGAAAGTACCACAAATGAAGATAGGGTAAAAGCATGGGACCTCAACTTTGCAAATCTTGGAACCTTTGTATTGATTCAACTTAATGTAAGAAAGAGATAAAGTGTGAGATATAAATGTATATAAATCTGATCTAAATAAGAGAGTACAAAGACTAGGGGTAAGAATGTGGGCACCTGTGAAGTAAGGAATAATAAATATGTCCAAAAGATTGAATTTCTACTAATCATAGCCCTGAAATGACCTAGTTCTCAGACTAGGTAATTAGAAACCTGCAAATGCAATCTGGGCAACTCTCTATTTTCTGCCAGCAACAAGTCGATCTACAGGGTACATGTCAACTTTGACCTAGACTTGGTCTCAAAACTAGGACAAGACTCTATAAATCAGGTGTCTGGTATTCCTAGATCAGTCACAAAAATAGATAATGTAACAGTAGGGTACAGGTCAACCTTGACCTATACCTAATATTGTCAAGACTTAGAATACAATATAGATCTGGAAAGTTCTCCAAAAAGGGTCCTCAGATCTCCAATGAAATTTGTACACCAAAGCCTCCAAGTTTGGAAAAGTGTGTGTGTGGGTGACTATATAGGGGTTTTCCTTAGTCAAACACCCATTTTGGTGATTCCCAAACCCATGAATAGTTGTTAGGAAATGTAATGTGTGTAGTTCTCATGAATCTAGAATGTGGATTTAAAATGCAAGGAACTAATATAAATGCAAATGTAAATTCCAAGATCTAACCGTAGAGAGTGAAAACCTATGGTGAAGGAGCACTGAGGGTTAAAATACATTCATTTTGTTGTGTTTTTTGTCTATTTAGATGTTAAAGGAGTTTAGGGAAGTTTAGGATGGTTGTGAAATATTTTGGGAGTGTTGGTGTTGGCTTTGAGAGGGTTTTTGTCTTAGTGACCTATGTAGTGTCCTAATGGACTAAATAAGTCAAAATATGTAAAAGATAGTTAAAAGCCTTGAAAGGGAATATTTTTTAGTGTTTTGAGTCATAGGTAATGATTTAAGACCTTATTTCATCCAATCATGAAGTTGGAAACAATAAATGACAAAGTTGTCAAAAAGTGCAAAATGTTGCTTGACAACATTTGCAACTTTTAAAAGTTGCTCGACAAATTTTCTAAAAACATTTATTTTATCCAAAAACTAGTTGTAGATTAGTTTGAGTGGTTTCCCTACATATGGGAATCCTATTTAAGGAATTTCATGGTATTGTCCAAAGGTTGGTTGTCATTTTGTTACATTTACATTCAATAGCAAAGTTGCAGACTTACACTGTGATAGATTTTGTCATTTTCCAATTGAATGGAATTGTAAATAGATTGAATCCATTTTATTTTAAATTTAATTATCTTCTTATGTGTGATTCCTAAATCATTTTGCAGTTTTCTTAGTCATTAGCTTTCATTTTGAGGTTGTAAATAAATATTTTCTTACTTTTGTATTCACTGGTCCAGTGTGGAGTGTACATAGCAAAATGACTCCTCAATTGTTCCCACCATGGCATGTAAAATGAGCCTGGATGGAATGAAATATGAGTCTTTTTGAATTCTTTTTCTTTTGGTTTTAGTTGTGCAGGTGCTAAGGATGAATTTTTACCTCTTGCCCTAAGCGAGCTTGGCAATAGCCCGACTAGGGAAAAAGAGAAACGGTAAGTTGCAGAGTGCAGGGTTGTATTCCAAATTAAAATCAAAGGCTTGGAGGATGGTGTATAAGAGGTGAAAAGACCCTCAAATTTGTGGAGGTGACCAATGAATCCATTGCATCTAGTTTTAAGAAGATTTTCTTCAAACTGGCCAATTATCCCTACTTTTATGGACATGGTCCCTAAGGGTTTCAAGGTACTGTATGGAGGACTTGGGTCAATTAAACCCTAAAAATATTTTATATCTCTATAAAGGGTATTTGGATCAAAGATTATATTTGTGGGTACTTTGAAATTTTTTGGAGTTAATCCAAATTAGGAGTCTAGATAGGGCTATAAGGAGACACTAGTCCTATTCCTATCTTTTAGGAACTTGATTGGAAGATAAGTAAACTATGGTACTAAATCATCTTGAATGGAGCTCTCTGACCTAAGTTGATGTGATTAAAACCATGAAAATCACTATGGATGTGTGGGAGAGTTTTGGTGGAATCTACCTCAGTAGATTCAGTGAGCACTAAAGACCCTAGTGGTAGAGAGGTTCTTGGGTGAAGGGTAAGAGAACTTGGTGTCTTGCCCTTAGGATAGGGTTGTAGTGAATCCCTACTAGGTCTAGAGAAGAGACCTTTGGAGAGAGAGTCAAGATGACTTTGAGAAACAAGAACACCTCTATCAAATTGGTATCGGAGCATTGAAAGAATTGGGCTAGAAGGTACATGAGTGACCTTGAATCCATGGGTGAATCAACCATGGTGACCAATGTTGAGTTGGCTAAGAAGGTGGATGAAAGAGAAGAGGAGAATAGGCTCCTAAGAGAACAGTTAGCAAAGATGGCATCTAATCTTGATAAAGTGCAAGCTATGACATCAGAAGTAAGTGAGATGGTAAGAGAGACAAAAGGAAAAGGAAAGTCAGTGGCTGAAGAAGATGTAATACCAGAGCCTAACCCAGCATTACATGAGGAGCCATTCCTTAAGGCTCTAAAGGCCATGAGTGGAAAGTCATTGGAAGGTGTACCTCTATTCAATGGTAAGATGGAACTAGAGATGTTCATGGAGTGGATAGAGGTATTAGAAAACCAATTTGAGTGTGACAATGTGATAGAGGCTCAAAAGGTGAGAGTAGCCAAAACAAGGTTGAGAGGGACTACCCTCACTTGGTGGAAATTTGTACAATATGAGAGGGTAAAGGAAGGAAAGAATAAAATTACAATTTGGAAAGGTATGGTGGCAAGGATTAGGGAGACCTATTTTCCAGATGATTATGAAGTGCATTTGCACAAGAAAAGACAAAACCTAAGGCCAAAAGAACTTTAAGTGAGTGCCTATATAGAAGAGTTCCACAAGTTATGTCTGAGATCACATGTGATGGAAGAAGAAATCCTAAAAGTGGCTAGGTACTTGAATAGGTTGAGGTGGAAGATAAAAGAGGAGATAAGCCTCTTAATCCCAAAGATAATATATCAATGTTATCATATTTCCCTCAAGGTAGAAGAAAAACTCAAAAAGAAACATGATTCAAGAAGTATAGACAGAGGGAGAGGGAGAGATGGTAGAGGCTAGAGAGGAGGCTTTTGAGGAAGAAATTTTTAAGAAAGAATCCAAGGAGATTCCAAGCTCATTGAGAAACAAGGAGAGACAAACAATAGAAGAGGTGGTTACAATAGAGTTAGAAGCTCCAACAACAATCCAAGAGGAAGATCAGGTGGCCAAGGAAGAGGATCTTACTTCTCTTCTATGAAGTGTTTAAACTGTCACCAATATAGGCATCTTCCCTATAGGTTTCCTAAAAAGAGTTCATCATCCCAAGGTGGGGAGAAAATAATCATTTATGTTCAAGAAGAGTCTTCTAGTAGCAAGACAACAGATGTGGCATTGGATTTAGAGATAGGGGAAAACTTGATGATTAGAAGAACAGTCATTAAGGAGCCAGTCCAAGAAGATCAAAGTCAAAGAAGGTCTCTATTCAGAGTGAAGTGAAAAATCTTAGGTAAGGTTTGCATGGTTATTATAGACTCTGGATCTATGGATAACATTATTTCTATTGAAGGAGTAGAGAAGCTTTAGTTAAAAATAATTTCCCATACTAACCCCTAAAGTGTCACTTGGTTAAATAGAGACCAACACATGTTAGTAAATGAGAAAGCTTGGGTAGAATTTTCAATAGGGAGTTATAAGGATAGATTTTTGTGTGATGTCTTGCCCATGGATGCTTGTCATCTTTTATTGGGAAGACCTTGGCAGTTTGACAAATCTATGCATGATGGAACCAAGAATGCCAACTCTTTCAAAAATGCTGGGGTCACTTTCAAGATTCAGTCAATCTTAGAAGGAGAGGTGAAGATAGTGGGTCCTAATGTAATTTTAGTGGGATAAAATTAATTCTTGAGTACTCTAGAAGAAGGTGAAGGAGTGGGATATGCCTTAGTGTTGAAGCCTAAGGGTGAAAAGGTGGAAAAGAAGGAAGAATTACCTATAGAGGTACAAGAACTATTGAATCAATATAAGGAGACAGTCAGTGATGGTCAACCATCTACCCTACCCCCTAAGAGAGCCATAAGCCATCAAATTGATTTCATCCCTAGATCCTCACTCCCTAACAAGGCTGCCTATAAAATGACCCCACAATAGAATGCAAAAATTTCTAAGCAAATCCAAGAGCTACTTGACCAAGGCATGATTAGGAAAAGCATGAGACCTAGTGTTTTCCCCACTGTCCTAGCCCCAAATAAAGGTAGTACTTGGAGATTGTGTACGAATTATAGAGACATTAACAAAATCACCATAAGGTATAGGTTCTCAATCCCAAGGATAGAAGACTTAATGGATTGTATAGGGGGAGCCAAGTATTTTACCAAAATTGACCTAAAGAGTGGATACCACCAAATTAGAGTGAAGGAAGGGGATGAGTGGAAAATAGCTTTTAAGACCACATAAGGCCTATATGAGTGGTTACTAATGACATTTGGGTTGTCAAACATCCCTAGGACCTTTATGAGATTAATGAATGAAGTATTGAAATATTTCATAGGTAAGTGGGTTGTGGTGTACCTAGATGATATATTGGTGTTTAGTAAGACAAAAGAAGATCACCTTAAGCATTTGCAGATGGTTTTGCAAAGACTGCATGAAGAGAAGCTAACAATCAACTTGGATAAATGTGAGTTCATGAAACAAGAATTAATGTACCTTGGTTTTGTAATCTAACAAGGGAATTTTAAAATGGATACAAGCAAGGTGGAAGAAATCATAAGTTGGCCTACACCTAAGTCTATTACAGAGGTAAGGAGCTTCCATGGATTGGCACAGTTTTATAGGAAGTTCATCAGACAATTTAGTGAGATATGTGCACTAGTGCTAGATACAAAAAGGAGGAATGAAGGATAAGTTTTTGTGGAATGAGCAAGCCAATAGGGGATTTGAGACTCTAAAAAGGAAGATGGCTACTCAAGCAATCTTGGTCCTTCATAGTTTTGAGAAGATATTAACAGTGGAGTGTGATGCCAGCAACACTGCTATAGGAACAGGTCTCAGTCAGGAAGATGAACTAGTGGCCTTCCATAGTGAGAAGTTAAGTGAAGCAAAGAGGAAGTAATCCTCATATGATCTAGAGTTATATGCATTGGTTCAAGCCTTGAGGAAGTGGGGGCATTACCTCCTTCCTTGCTACGTGCACGATGATACTAGCATATATAATCTATATATAAAATACATCAAGATGTATGGAGATGTTTAATTTTTTCATCATTCAACTTTAATAAATATTAAACACCTCTCTCTCTCTCTCGATGCGCTAGTTATAATACAATTATTAAGTATATATTTAAATTAAAAAACATGTTTCTATTAAATTGTTAAGATCGATAAAAAAAATTGATTGGTAATATTTTGTAGTATTTGTATTCATTTGAAGGATAAGTACATGCATAGATTCAATGCCCTTGAAGGCCGTTGTGATTTATTACTTTCTACAATGCAAAAGGCCACTATTTGGTTGGTCAAAATTCATCTATCTTAGTAAAAAAAACCCTAAGACACAAACTTAATTGCATACAACATTATCCCATACTACTAAAAATTGGGCACGCGGGTTAGGGCTCTTATTATTTGAACCAGTGAGATGCCTCTTCCTTTGAAAATTTTAGGAAGGAAGCCCCATCTCCTTTGCTAGCCGATGCTGCTCCACCACGGGCACCACTGCTACCTCCTCGGCCACCACGGGCAATTTCAATTCTTGTCATCCCATGTCCTCTTGCCCCTGCCTTAGGCTAAGTCTGCCTTTGAGGTATCGGGCACCCCTCTTCTCCTAGTGGGGTCATTGATTTCACAAGAGTCACCTTCCTTGCTCGGCTCTGCTCAGCCGCCTCACCATACCAGTTCCCTCTGGTCTCTCCCACCCTTCATGTGCTTTCAAAATATGTTCGCTCGATAAAAAAAATTATTCTAAACATAATAATTTATATAAAAAAAATTTATAACATTCTTAATTGTATGGTCTCTCTTGCATTCCTTCACACATTATAGTATATCACATATTCTCAGAGAAGGAAATAAAATTTGCAGATTGGCTGTCAAATTTTGGTTGTGATGGTCATCATATTGAAACTCTTAATCTGCAACACTTTGTCAATGAAAACCCACAGCTCAAAATATTAGTTGAGGTTATTAAAAATAACGATTAATCTTCACATTTTCCATACTCCTTCAGCAAGTGGCTTAAGAAATTTAAAACCAGTATAAATGATTTGATGTCGGTGTCATATCTTGAAGCAAAGTACCTCACTTACAACTTTGTATAATGTGATAATCAATTTTAATGATGTGGCATTGCTCAGATTGGAACATGAGGTAAGTCACACATAGTTGCATTTAGCGCTAGAGTGAAGTCACAAGATATGCGATCTAATCACATGTTTGAAAACACTTATTAAGGAAAATGGGCTCCCAATTGGCAACATCATAGCATGAGTACAATTTAAACATGTGTGGATCGTGACTTCATTGAGATATTAAAGATAGGGCCAATTCATTTGAAAACAATTACTCTGTCTCAATTAATGGCTTCATGTTCGACTTGCAGAGATTGCATGAAACTACATTGGGAGTATACACCATGGAATGAGAGGATCAAGATAGAAGTTGAAGATACTAAAGCTGCCATGTCCACACAAATAGATGACAAAGTAATAGACAGATTACTCACACTGCATAGCATTTGAATTAGCAGGACAATTATGGATTTTCTGGGTGAAGAAATTATTTCCCCCAGGGTCAAGAGATTTTTGTTCCCGTCTTAGGTGATATCAAATTTTTTATCGAATACTATGGACATGCTGTAAGCTAAGCCACTGTTAGATATAATATACCATAAGGTCATTGATAAATATTTTCTCAAGTTGGAAAAAGTATCAAATGACAATTAAGAAATACAACTTGTGGCATGGATAGGGTCTCTTAGGGGGTTTGTTTCCCAAGCCTTTTATTCAGAGAAGCCATGCTTATATGCTTGTGTATGACAACATTAAGCAGCCCTAGATAAAAAAAATTACTGTCATGTTTGAACTGCATTACAAGCACATGGGCTTAAGTTAGATGGTATGGTGATCACTATAATTAGGTCTAAAGTGAATGCACTCCTTGACATTCTTGAACTCGAAAACATAACAAATGTGAATATGCATGAACAATTTATAGTGCCACAATAAAGCCCGACATTGGATCTAAACAAATGTCCATTAAATGAACCCAATTCTACTTGGGGCGAGGTTGTTGTAGAAGATCAACTTACGCAATAATGAGGGCCTCACTCACACAAAAGAGCTAGGGCACACACTGGTCTGATACCGAGTTTGCCAAACACATAGCCTGGGTCCTCAAAATGGCCAAACGATGTGCCCGACTCTTCTGGCTGGCAGGAAGAATTGTGTAGGTCTTCTGAATGGAAAGGAGTGCTACCAGAGTCCTCAACTATGGGTTCTTGTGGTTGTGAATGGTCAGAATTTGCAGCTGAGCCCGCGACCATGGAATAATATAAAAAAAATTGCAATGATGACTTCTACAATTTTTGGTGTGTTTCGAGGTGTCAGCTTCTAAATTTTTTTGGTGTGATCAACATCGTGATAATGACCCAATGCTCTGGTTTTTGGTTGAGATAATGGTCAGCTCCTATAGAATGAAAAAATAAAGAACACATGGCTCGACACTAGAAATCATCACCATGAGATTTTGACCGAATGGGAATCGATAAATTGGGGTCTTTTGTCATGTAAAAGGATACCTCATAATAGTTCCAAGTAGAAGATAGGCTAGACATTAAAATTCATGCTTACCATTTCAAATGGATAATTGATGGATAATTCAAGCATGTAAAATAGGATTTATTGATTTTAGTGTCAATTATAGTTATCTTTGTAATAGTCGGATAACACATCCTATTGTAATTGAGCTAGGATATTGGGTTTTCTTCCTGGTTCTTTCCCAATTGAGCTCTTTAACCAGTTTATTATTATATATAAAATTAAATTACAAAGTGAATAATGTAAATATCTAATATTGAAATTTAAATAAAAATCAATTATTATAATAGTGTACTTTATACTTTATATTAACATAAAATACTTCTATTCATAAAAAAAAATCAATTATTAGAAGATACTTAATAGATAAGAGTTAATTTTTAATTTTATTAAATAAACATATTTAAACAATAATATTTTATTTAAAAAGTTTCAAATGATTTATTAATATTCTTTAATATATTACATATTATGTTAGAATAACTGAGAGGGGGGGTGAATCAGTGGCCTAAAAAATATTCCAATAAATCAACCCAAAAACTTAGTACCACAATATTAAGCCTCTAGTTATCTTCAGTCCTACAAGATGAATGCCTTCAAATAATCTTAATAAATAACTACTGCTCGGAGTTCACTGTTAAACCTTATTCTTACTATTTACTGATTAGCAGTCTTTCATTTACTGAAATACAGTAAATTTCTTAGTGTATACCGATCAATCCAGATTAGTTATGTGTAATGAAAAACACTAAAGTAATCATGACTTATAAACACATTGACACATGAATTTTTAACGTGGAAACCTTGTTAAGGGAAAAACCACTCAGGACTGGTAACCCAAAATATTCACTCTTTTGAAGTGAGCTTGGTGCAGAGCCAACCCTCTTAAAGTTTACAAACACACTGTTAGGTGTGACCTTGTTAGAGGATTTAAATAGAATAGTTTGTCACTTGATAATTGGCATCTCTATGCTACCTTCTATGACCAAACCTAGTGTAGTTTGTCAATTGCTATCTGGCATCTCATGCTATCTTCATGATAAAAATTTATGATACTCCTTGGGATGTATCTCAATATAGAAAGGATTGTTAAGTCCTACTCGGTTAAGAGACTTTATGATCCAATGGTTAAATTGAGACAATAAATGATCTGTTCACATATACAACTATACTTTGTAGATTTTCAGATCTATTGTAAGCTCATTATACCTTTATGATCATTGTGTCTTTCCAATACCTTTTCTCCACTTCTTTCTTCTTGGTGATGTTGTGCTTCTCTGTTGCTCGGTGTCCGTGGAAATCTTTAGCTCTTTCCTCAGCTTGATTGATCAGGACTGTATGAAGTTGTTCTTCATCAGTTTCTCTTCAACATCCTCTTTCTCTATTCACTCCCATAATTCATAATTAATTAGATTGTCTCTTTATAGACATGATATCATTTTTTATTAGTTCTTGACTTTCTTGTTCTTGGCGTGATCCACAATTCTAGCCAATATTTCTTTAAAGCTTTACTTAAGTTTTATCCCGTAGATTTCTCCTTAACAAATGGAATAAAACAACTTTAAATCTTTCACTTATCTCTGGCTTTAACTTATCGATGAAAACAATATTAACAACTAGTTAACTCCTTCTTTAGCTCTTTCCAGCTAAGTCTTTTGTCATTTCTGAACTTTAGTTCATTTTGGTGTTTTAACTCTTTGTTAGCTTCGGTCAACACTTCATTTTTCTTCAGGAATCTTCGTTGGGGTTGTTTGTCTATCCGGCAAAACTATGAATTAATTCTCATCTGTAATGTTTATGATTATGCTCGTTGGTAATTCTTGTGATTCTGCTCGTCGATAATGCTTTTCTGGTTGCTTTCTCAAGAATCACTATGACTTTCCTTTCAGGTTTATATGTCTGTCGGGGTATACTACCTGTTGAAAGGAAACTAAGTGTGTGGAAAATAGTTCCCTACGCTAAACACCTGAGAAGAGGATCATGCAAATTTAGATTTAACCCTTAGCAATTACATAATGATAATACAATAACATGCATACATAGAAAAAATGAGAATGACATAATGATTTACCCTGGGCAAAACCTTTCGGTAAAAAAACCCAGCACTCCAAAACCTGCACAATGTGTTAATCAAAACTAATACTATTTACAATACACTTGCAATGCAAGTTCTTTTAGGAGATAATCGACACTTGAAGACAAATTCGGCATCATAAAAAATGTTCCAACGATACACTAACTTCTCCCAGATTTGCAACCCTAAAAAATGCTTATATCATGTGCTTCACTTTTTAGGGCAACTTCCAAAAGTAGCCGTATTAGGGTTTTACCATTCTCTGAGAAAATAGGAAACCCACGATTGTAGAAGAGTGTACAATACTCAACTGATTAGTTGCCACATGTCTTGCACGTCTTCACCCATCATTGAAACTTCCTCAATTAGCTCTTACAAATATTAATGACCGTCATAGGAATCTGTCATAACCGTTTGAGTCACGATTACCTTACACATTGTCCAAAGTGTCAACATTTGGAAAATATCAAATATAAGGAAATATACAAGGTTGAGACACCTTATTCCTAACATTCTCCCACTTGTCGAACACCTTGTAAGAGCCAAAGGAAATAACAGGATTTAATTGCTATAGGCCGAGAGGCCCATAGACTCTGAGCACCATTTGAACTTCTCTATGCCCACAGGTTTTGTTAATGCATCCACAACATTCTTTACTGTATCTACCTTCTCCAAACTTACCTTTCCATCCTCTACCATATCTCTCACAAAGTGAAACCGCACATCAATGTGCTTGGTTCTGGCATGGAAAGTTGGATTCTTCGCAAGGCAAATAACACTCTAACTGTCGCAAAAAATTGTAATTTGTCTTGCATCAACACCAACATTTGAACACAGTCTCTTAAGCCAAATGGCACCACCAAACATAGTGAACACATAGGCGCTGGTGGATCTCCTGCTGTCAATGTCACCTGCCCAATCTGAATCCACAAACCCACGAATACAAACTGAATGCAGAGCTCCAGAAGAGTTTCCATGATAGCATATGGAATACTCTGATGTACCCTTCAAATATCTGAACACTCTCTTAACTACATCCTGATGTACCCATCCAGGTTTAGCCATAAATCGACTCAGGACTCCCACTACTTGGGCAATGTCTGGTCTAGTATAGACCATAGCATACATAAGGCTACCAACTGCACTCGCATAAGGTACTTTGCTCATGTCCTCCACCTCACTAGGATATTTTGGACAATCATCTGTTATGCCCTGCATCCCCGTCCCTACATTTTGTGTGCAAAATGTTGGGTCCCCCTTTTTTTTCTGCTTTGCTTTTTGTTCCGGCCTTGCCTTGTCTTTCTTTTCCTTCTTGTCTTCTCCCTCCGGGTGTTTTTCTTCCCTAGAGTGTGTCATTTCCTTGGTTCCTTTTTCTTCTCCGGGATCCTGGATCCCGGAGGTTGCCTTTTGGTGGGAAGTTTGATTCCGGACTCCGGGATTATTTGCGATGATGTTCCTAATTCCTAGGGATATCATCGTAAGGAATCCCCGGGCCCGAAGTCTGGATGTTTTTCCTAACCTAAAAGTTCTGGAGTGCGGAGGATTTCTTTTTACCATGGGTATAAATAGACTCGCCTTTCATTATCACACTTACCGCTTTTAAATTCTTTGAAGCACTTAGAGCGAAATTGAGCGATTTTCAAAGTAATTAGCAGAGCAGTTATAGAGAGGTTTGTGATAATCAAAATTTAACGCCTTCTACTATTCTCAGATGTGCACTAGTGCTCCGTGGTGGTTCTCTTGATAGCTTGATGATTCAAAGCCGTTGCAGAGCTCTCCTGGTAATCTTCCCGTCCTCCGCCTTCTACGTTTCCAGGTTGGTTTCTCTG
Organism: Thuja plicata; assembly: GCA_018584345.1. Classification (NCBI taxonomy): domain Eukaryota; kingdom Viridiplantae; phylum Streptophyta; class Pinopsida; order Cupressales; family Cupressaceae; genus Thuja; species Thuja plicata. The sequence continues at coordinate 974,378 of MU226341.1, read as the reverse complement.
CTTCCCTCCTTTTCGCTTTGCTTTTTGTTTCCTGGTTTTCTATTTTTTGTTTTTTTTGCTCGTCTTTGTTTTCATTTGCTTCATTTTTAGTTGGCTTGTTTTTGTTTCCGTTTGCTTTGTTCTCTGTTTTTCCTTTGGTCTTCTGGTTTTGCCGCTTGCGGGTGGCTCGGCTTTGCCAGAGGGCTGTCCGCCTTCTGTGCAGATGTAAATAGTTGTAAATAGTCGTAAATAATTTGTAAATAGTTGTAAATGGCTTGTAAGTAGTTTGTAACCAGTTTGTAAATATTTTGTGAATAACCTGTAGATAGCTTGTATTCGATGTAAACAGTTGTATATTTTGTTTTCAGCTTTGTCTGGTTCTTCTCGCGGGAGTCATCCGCGTGTATATTCATGTATATATGTATATTTCTATAGGTAACCCTTGTATATATCCCTCCTTTCCATATATATACCCTTCAGCTTCTCTGTATATCCTTTCAGGTGGCTCGACGAGCTGGTCGAGTCACCTTTGCTGTTGGTTTTTCGCTTCAAGTTTGCTTCGAGGAAGAAAACCACCTGTTTGAAACTTGGCTCTTGGCTGGTTTCAAATAGGCAGTTTTCTCTCTCCTCCATCAAGGCTGTCAAAGCCTCATTTATTTCTCATGCACACAATTACTTCTGGCCATGTGGCTTTCCCTTTTCGCGCGTTCGAGCAGCCTCCTCCGCCGCCAGTGTCATCCCATCCATTCAATGCTGACACACGTGGCGCCCACGTGGACTTGCTTCCACATTCTTCTTTACTAACAGTCATTTCTCTGGGCTTCGGGCTCCCTTTCCATCATCCATCCCATGTCTTCGTCAAGTGTGACAAATTTTCTCGGACCCGGAGATGTAATGAAGATACCCAGTTTATGTTTTGCTTTTCGGATACTTATGCAAAAACTAACTTTTCAAGAAAAGCAAACGGTGCGATGGTAAGATCTTCAGACCCCAGAGTTACTATTTTATTTTGATAAATATGTTCTGACGGTCACTTTGTCTCGCAGGTCCGGACTTCACTTAACAACCATGTCTGAAGCATCCGCATCATCACCTCCCAGAAGTCCGGAGTTGCCATCCACAACTGAGACCAGGGCAGCGGAAAAGTCTAAGATAGAGAAGGCCCTAGAAAAGCTCCCCCTCACCATGAAGTATATGCAGGGTGAGGAGATTGTGGGCTCGAAGATTGAGTCCAAGATAAAGTTGATGACCGACACCACCGTCGGGACTTGGGCAGAAATGCAGGCTCTAGTAAAGATAATGCATATACAGCGACAAGCTGGAGATGCACTTGCTACTAACATCAGAGGTTCTGGAATTCTTCAGGAAGCTTGCTTCCCATACTCCATGCAGTCTTCGAAGCTTGTTCTTACTCTGGCGGCCCACTATAACTCCTCCGTCCGGGCTGTCATGTTAGTACCAGCAGAACCATTGGGGTTCCCCACCCCACTGGTGTCCCTGGACCCAGCCACCTTCCAAATTGGCCTGGGCATCCCGCAATTTGATCAAGCTACAGTGGTTACAAGGTCAGATGCCTTGAAATAATTCACCGAGCTGGAGGAGGCCTCTCGGTTGTACATAAACACCAACTGGCTCAAAGTCCCAAAAAGGGACCCCAAAAGAATGAAGATGGACATTCCCCGCTCTGAATTCAAAGAGAGCATCTAGATGGGGATGATTGCATTGGCACGGGTGTTTGGGCAGCCCTCCGCCCAAGAATTTGCAAAATGGATGTACTATTTCCTGTTCGCCATGTCCACTAAGGGACAATTCTTTGACTGGGCTACTATTATTTCCAACCATGTCGACTCCCAGTTCCGGCAGCTGAACACCGATAAGAAGTTCTACATGACTTCTTATATTTTTTAGGCCTTGGCTCATCAGAGGCCCCACTCCAATGGCCTACTCATAGACGGCATCCTTAGATTTGGTCCAGGATAGAAAGCACCATGGGACCATTTCCCACAGATTCAATGGGAGGCCAGCTTCCCCACTTACTGCCAGGTAAATGATTGTTTCATTTACTATCATCTGCTGACGCCCACCCGGGATGCCAGATACCACCTATCCACGGAGGTGATGAAATTGGTAAGTAGTTATGGGCACTACTACATTCAATTCCAGCAGCATACCTACATTAGGGTCGTCGGCTTCTCTAGGAAACCCTACTTGTTGCCCAGACATTGTGGGGACAAGATCGTGTTGCTAGAGTACTGCAGACAAATAATGGAGCTTCATGGCTTCTTGGGCCATAAGAAGGTCACCAGTGTTTCATTCCTGATCTCTTATGGGAACTATACCTGCAGTCTGGCTGCCGTGAAGGAGGCAGGCAATGAACTTAAAAGTTACAACTTACAGGAGTTCTATCTGGCGCAGAAAAACTTTGATCTGCATGGCCGAATCGCAACAGCATTGCCTCGGGCTTCAGAACCCCACCAAGCACACATGGAATACTTCTAGGCAGATCGCCAGGATGACATGGATGTGCGTAGCCGGCATTATGATAGAATGACGGTTGGAATGATGCAGGAGTTAAAGCTCCGAAGATTTTCGGAGAACTTTTATGATACCACCCCTACCACAGATCCCCAGTACTGGGAAAAGGGGATTGATAAATTGGCACTGCCCGCAATAAATTGGGCCACCCAAGAAAATCACTCCATTGGAGACTTCACTCAGGCAATTGTTGAGTGAAGTCATACATACTTCAAGCGGGTGTGCCCCAGGAGTGCGCGCCTTGGTCCCCGACCGGCACCAAGAACAACTTCATCGTCGGTATTAAGATCGACCCCGGGGGCCAGGACCTCTTTAGTAGCCAGGACTTCTGCGTAGGGCACAGCTAAAGGAAAGGGGATGGCCCTGACCCCCTCCGCGCAGCAAATTCCCATAAAGGAATAGCTTCAGCAATCTATGGTGGTCTCCTAACAAATGAGGGAGCAACTATTGACGAAGCTGGAAACTCCCCCGCTCATGTCGGGGCCAATTCATCCCCCTTCCTCCCTGTCACTGGCAGCCCTAATGATAAGGGCGACCGGGGTTGATCCCACGGAAGCAGTAGAAATTGCCGATGCGGGACCACCTCTAATTACTCAGAGGAAAAGAAAGCACATACAACAGCCAAAGGTGGAACCGGCGCCAAGGGCATCCCTCCCCAAAGAGGTAGAGATCCTCTCTTCCAGTTCCCCAGAACTAGAGAAAGAGGCAGAACAGAAATATATCCCAGCCAGTCCCCCTCCAGAGGAGGAGTTTGACATGTTTGCAGCCGATGAGTTTGGAAACCTGCAAGGGGACGATACACAAGAAGGGACAGAAGTCCTGGAGCAAGAACAAGAGGCTATGAATCTCCGGGATCAAGAAGAGGAAGCTGCAGGACAAGAAGAGAAGCAAACAAAAGAGCAGAGACCAGAGATTGTCTCCGGGGCTCAGGCAGTACAAGGTCCGGGAATAGGCCAACAACTGCCAAGTGAACCAAAGGCATCCGCTGGGGAACCCGGACCTGGAACTTCAAGACCAACCGTAACCCCAGCCGCCATGTTCCAAGGACCACTCCCGGGGGCAACCTTTGGGCAGATAATAACAACGGCCCAAACTTTGAATCTTGGCCATGTACCTCCCATACTGCCCAGAAGGGTGCCAATGACAAAAGAAACCCAGCCAGGGGCAAAGACAGATAAGGGAGAAGAACAACATGAAGAAGTCTCTAAGGAAGCCGATCAGGGTCCAGACTCACCAATCAATATCCGGGACCAGGCTGAGGATGTAGAGATTGAAGATGTTGCTGAAGAAGAAGTGCCGGCAGAGAAGGAGATTGAGGAGGTGCATGTTGACAAGGAGCAACCACCACCGGACACCGGGAGAGGATCCGAAGAACAAGCTCTGGCAGGAAGGCCACCTCTCCCACCTCCGTGGCTGGTAGAAAGCAAGAAGAGAAAAGCCCCATCCACTCCAACAACCCCTATCTCCTTGGCTGAAATGATGGCCTTGGCTCAGGTCCCGCCAAAGGCAAAGAAGGCCCGGACAGTTCATACCCTTCGAATTGGGCTGGGCAGAGAAACAATTGCTGTGGTAGCAACGCCTCCCTCAGATGCCGATGAAGTGACTGCAGACCCCGCAGACTATAATATCGCGGAGGTACACTTGGGTAAAAGAGGGAAGCAGGGTGAAGTGGACCTGCTAAAAGAAGCGGCAAGGGCAGTGGAGGCCCGATACAAAAAAGAGGCCCAAAGGCTCAAGGCAGAGAAGGAGAAGAGTGCAAAACTTATGGGGATACTTACAGAGCTGGCCAGACCCATCAGCGCCGTCTCTCCACAGGCCTCCACCTCAGAAGAGTTACCACAGAGCGACATAGACTCCCTGCGAGTAATGAAGAAGAAAGCCCAAGCAGTTGATGAATGGGCCAAGCTGCAGATAGGAAACATCTGGCGTTTCCTAGTATCCACTCTCCCAGACCTATACACAGCCCGACAGGTCATTCGCCAGGCAGAAGCACTAATTGAGAAGTGGAAGAGTGATGCTAAGAATTACCAGGCGTGGAAGGCAGAGCTCGAAGAGCTCCTTACCCTGGGAGAAAATATAGTTTTCGAATCCAGAATTCTGGGTGAGAAATCGTTTGATTTCGTAAGGACTCAACACTCCAGACTGGATCTCACATTGGAGGTAACCAAGCAACTAGTGGAGTCCTTATAGGAAAAGGTGGACAAGGTAAAATATTCTTTTAATTTATGTAAATCTTTTGTAATAAAGGCTTTCGGGATGGATCCCTTCAGCGCAGATACTTATACTCCCGAGGAGTCAGTTTTGGGAGGTTTTGATGAAATGGTGGGCTCCCGGTATCAATCTTCGGAGGGGATGGATGGGGCCAAAATGATTAAGTTGACCAAGGTGGTGCTCAGAGGCCATGACGCCGCAAAGATGGCGGATGAGTTTAAAAGTAATGTCCCAGAACTGGGGGAACAAGTTGAGATGGCCAGATTCAGAAGGGCCAGTCTGAAGAAGATTGATGAAGATGGCATTTTTCGCCTCCTTCAGGCCTTTGGTGATAATAAATAGCCTTGAATTTCTCTGGGAGCCAGAGAAATTTGAGCATTCAACATTCTTTATTCTTTTGGGGGCGTAAGTCCCCAGATCCCGGAGTTCTGGATCTGAAGTTTTTGTATTCTTTAAAGTGATCCGTGTCCCGGTCCCCGAGGCCGACCGGTCACTTTCAGAGGCAGTTAATAAAGACTGTCAAAAGGTAGTTGGGCACATCAAGGGGTAGTTGGCTTCTAACAGGGTGATCTTCTCGAGGCGCCATTTAAGGGTACACCTGGCACATTGGAGACAGGGCGCCGCATTTCCCATTTATGAGGCATGTAGCCTCGGTCCCTGGGGGACCTACTTTCTTCCCTCTTCTCTCTGGCTCTCTTCTCGAGGCTGATTCTTCTGATGTATATTCTTATCTTCTTCTTCTGACATGGCAGACCTATTCCATCTCCAGGTCTTTTGTAGGGTGGCGCAGGTAGTACCGGCCCCCAGATATTGTATTTTATTCAAATGCAGTAAGCTAGGGTTAGGGTTAAAGAGTTGTATAAATAGGCAAATCAGCCCATTTCCAAGGGTCAGCAAAATTGATGATTTTGTTATCCATAAGAAATAGCAAAGTAATTTCTCGCCTGTTCAGTTGCAGAGCTCAATGCTCTTTTGTTCTGTTCTTAGTAGTTAGATGCTCCCTTGGAGCCACCATTGTATCACGCACCAGTGCTTGCTGGATTGAACATTAATGAAGAAGGAAGGATTTATGGCAATGCTGTTGTTATCATCTCTGCTTCTGAGTTAATGGTATTTCATGTTTTAACATTCTGCATGTCCTTTGCTCTGAATGTGTTAAAGTAGATTAACGACCTCTTTATTCCCGCTACTGATAAAATGCTAACTGATGGTTGTGTATTTCTTCGGTATTTAGTATAGTCTTTCAGAGTATTGTTGATGTTCTAGACTTTTCAGCATGACTATAGTTAGATAAATGCTCCTAACCCTGCAGGATCTTTTTCATTTTATTTGCGAAGTGTGGAATACTCCGAGAAACCTTTACTATTCTGAATCTCCAGGAGAAATGAGTTGAAGTAACCAGCTATCCCCCTCGAAAACAGTCACCTCTCCCAACCGAGCCCCGCACCGTCGTGACCCGACACCCAGGTGCTTGAAGGCCCGGAGGATTTATTTCCCCCGAACAAC
>MU226341.1:952675-967847 GCA_018584345.1 Thuja plicata | reverse complement strand
ACAACTGAGACTTCAAATTAGAAATCATACCCATACCCTTCCCAATCAACAACATATCATCAACATATAATGCAATAATAAGAAGGTGATCATTGTCAACTTTGAAATAAACACAATGATCTGATTTTGATCTCAGTAAACCAATCGACAACACAAAGGCATCAAATTTAAGGTACCACATCCTAGGAGATTGTTTCAAACCATATAGAGACTTCTTTAATCTGCAAACCAAAGAATCTTTACCTTTCTGAATATAGTGCTCAGGCTGTGACATATAGATCTCTTCCTCCAAATCATCATGAAGGAAAGCTATCTTCACATCCATCTATTCTACCTCTAAATCATATGATGCTGCTAGAGATAACATAAATCTAATGGATGTAAGCTTTGCAATAGGAGAGAATATTTCACCATAATCAATTCCCTCCACCAGTGAATACCCCTTTTAAACCAATCTGGCCTTGTACCTCTCAACACTGCCATCTGCACAAAATTTCTTCTTAAACACCCATTTGCTTCCAACAGGTTTCCATCCTTTAGGCAAAGGTACTAGGTCCCAAGTTTTGTTCTTCTCCAATTAATCCATCTCATCATCCATGGCCTCAATCTAGGAACCTACATCTTTCATACCTATAGCCTCTTTCATAGATCTAGGCTCATCAGTGTTTGTAATCAAGGCATAAGCACAACTGGAATCTAACATAGAAAATCCAAACCTCTCTGGTGGCTTTCTTTCTCTTGTGGATCTTCTCAAGGGCTGAGGTTGAGGTTGTTCTACCTCTTCTTCTAAATTTTCAGAGTTGCTAGAGCTCTCCTCATCATCAGATCCATCACGGTTTCTTTGTTCAATCTTCTCAGGGGTAGGAGGCAACTGAACATCTTCTTTCATTTCTTTTTCATCTAGCTGTAGCAAAATAGGAGAAGGTGTTAGCTCTCTAAAAATAATTTTTTCTGCTATACAAAACCTTACCAATCACAGGATCCCAAAGCTTGTATTCTTTCACACCAACACTGTAGCTGATGAAGATACATTTTACAGCCTTGTTTTGCAACTTAGATCTTCTCTCCTTAGGCACATGTGCATAAGCTTCACAACCAAAAACACGAAGATGTCTAATTGAAGGCTTCTTACCAGACCACACCTCCAAGGGTGTCTTACCAACAAGAACTAATGTAGGAGATCTGTTAACCAAATAGCAAGTAGTGGCCACAGCTTCAACCCAAAACCTTTGTTCGAGGCTAGCTCCACTAAGCATACTCCTAGCCTTCTCCATCAGTGTCCTATTCATTCTTTCTGCAACTCCATTTTTTTGTGGGGTATAAGGAGCTGTCTTATGCCTCTTGATCCCTTGTTCTTTATAGAATTATTCAAACTCTACTGAAAAAAACTCACCACCATTGTCAGTTCTCACACACTTAATTCTTTTACCAGTCTGATTCTCTACAAGAGCTTTAAATTCCTTGAACCGACTAAAAAATTGTGTCTTTCTTTTAAGGAAATAAATCCATGTCCTTCTACTACAATCATCTATAAAAGATACAAAATATACAGATTTGGAGAGTGAAGGAACTTTAACAGGACCAAACACATCCGAATGGATAAGATCCAAAATACTAGAAGACTTGTGAGAACTGGAGTAAAATTAAACACAATTTTGCTCACCATAAACACAATGTTCAAAGAAGTCAAACTCGAGACTACAATCATTTAACCCCTCAATGAGGTTTTTATTTTTCAGGGTTCTGAGACCCTTCCCACTAATGTGGCTAAATCTCATATGCCACAACATTGTCTTTTCTGTAGGAAGTTTGCCTTCCAAAGTGTTAGCACCCTTAGGTACACTTGCTTCACTACCATGAGAACCCATTACAACAGACTTCTTCACTGCTGGTTTAGATGGTGGAGATGAAGTGACGATTTCTCTCTTCCTTGAGATAGAAGAACTATTTCACTGTGAAGTGCAAGCATCTAGCTGAAACAGGGTACCTCTCCTAGTACCTTTCCCAAGCACTATAGCTCCTCTAATCATCTTGCATCCATCTTTCAAAAAAACAACTTGCACACCTGCATCATTCAACATACTTATAGATAATAGGTTTTGTGCCAAACCTGAGATGTGCATTACCCCGCTGATCCCCTTTACTCGTCCATCAAGGAATCTGATAGTGACTCTTCCTCGTCCAACTATTTCTATGTGAGAATCATCACCTAGGTACACCTTTCCACCATTGAACTCCTCATACTTTGAGAACCAAATTTGATGAGAGGTCATGTGAAAAGAAGCACCTGAGTCAATCAGCCACACATCATCAGATGCATGAGTGGCCAAGGCTGCGACAAAAGTATCGCCATCTTCTTGAGATTTTTCAGAATTAGAATCTGGGCTTTTCTTCTTCTTCTTTGGCTCTTTGCAGTCCTTACAGAAGTGCCCATTCTTACCATAGTTCCAACATGTTACCTTAGACTTTCCAGGATTCTTAGATTTCCCATGGGATTTGGATCTACCCTTTTTAGACTTATTTTCATTTTTCTTTCCTCTATCTTTGGATCTACCGTGAACAACAAGGGCTTCCTTGGTTGAATCAGAAGTCTTTCTTTACATCTCTTTATATAACAGCGAAGACACCACATCATCCATTTGGAAAGTGACAATAGTACTCCCTAGGGCCATCACAAGATGGTCCCATGAATCTGGCAAGGAACATAGCAGGGTCATACAACGATCCTCCTCCTCCAACTTGACACCAGTTGATGTCAACTGTGCAATCAGCATGTTAAACGCATTCAGTTGATTTGCAATGGATCCTCCTTCCTCCATTCTCAAAGAATATAGCTTCTTTCTTAGGAACAATTTGTTCACCAAGGACTTGGCCTGATACACAGACCCAAGTCGTGTCCATAATTTATTTGTGGTCTTCTCATTGAGAACATTCAGGAGAAGAGAATCTGCTAGATAGAGTCTAATGAGACCCTTAGCTTTCTGATCCTTGAGATCCCAATCTTCTTGAGGCATGTTTACTGGTTTGATATCATTATCAACCACCTCCCATACATCACAGTCTACGAGCATATCTTCCATCTTGAGTTTCCACAACTCAAAGTTTGTGTCATTGAACTTTTCCACCTCCATTCTACTGTATGAAGAACCTGCCATCTCTTCCTGCAATAAGGTTATGAATACTTTGCAACAATACTCCCACTGAGATGGATATTAGCTAAAAAAAAACATGTACCCTAACAAATAGAACCAAAACTGGTTAGTCTTTGATACCAAATGAAAGGAAACTAAGTGTGCGGAAAATAGTTCCCTACGCTAAACTCCTGAGAAGAGGATCATGCAAATTCAGGTTTAACCCTTAACAATTATAGAATGATAATACAATAACATGCATATATAGAAAAATGAGAATGACACAATGATTTACCCTGGGGAAAACCTTTCGGTAAAAAACCCCAACACTCCAAAACCTGCACAATGTATTAATCAAAACTAATAATGTTTACAATACACTTGCAATGCAAGTTCTTTTAGGAGATAATCGGCAATTGAAGACAAATTTGGTAGCATAAAAAATGTTCCAACAATACTCTAACTTCTCCCAGATTTGCAACCCTAAAAAATGCTTATATCATGCGCTTCACTTTTTAGGGCAACTTCCAAAAGCAGCCATATTAGGGTTTTACTATTCTCTGAGAAAATGTCTTCACCCATCATCGAAACTTTCTCAATTAGCTCTTACAAATATTAATGACCATCGTAGGAATCCATCATAACCGTTTCAGTCATGATTACCTTACACATTGTCCAAAGTGTCGACATTTGGAAAATATCAAATGTAAGGAAATATACAAGGTTGAGACACCTTATTCCTAACACATGTCATTGTTTATTGTCACTTAGTGAATACTGATCTTTTATGCATTACTGATGGCATAACCTTTATCTTTCTGGTTCTTTGAAGTCTTTGACACTTTGTATATAACCAATTAGATTATATCAAGTTGACATCAATAAAAATACAATCCATTAACTGATTTAATGTCCTGTATTAACTTTTGGTAGCTTGGTGGTCATCAACTTAACATCTTCACACATTCAATCAGTTACAATTCATCAATCTCTCCCTTTGAAATTGATGGCAATACACTACATTATCCTGCTATATTATTACTAATACAATATATGAAATATAACAGTTGTAGTTCATCAATCTCTCCCATATCTTTTTCTCTATAACCAATACAAATGTCTAGCTCTCGGTAAGCTCATATAGCTTAGATTTGTTTCTTTCCGAGTGTCCTCTTACATCTTCAATCCCTTTACTGGATAGATGTATCAACTTCTGTCTTTTTTCCTGATATGTGCTCTCCCTTGACTGTTCCTCTCCTTGATCATCTCTTTTTCTTTTGACATCAATCTCTCCTTTAGTATGTATTATCTCCCTCATGTTACTTCTATCCCTTTGATGGATATTTCATATGTAATCTCTCCCTTTAGATATTCTAGACATTCTCTCCCTTTGGTTAATGATTATCTCTCCCTTTGAATTCTTAGGAACTTCCCTCCCTTAGAATATCTCTCCCTTTTACAATAATGCCAAAGTAAACTTTTATTATGCCAAAGTTATATCCCTTCACCTTTTTATAATATACTCCTTGAATTTCCCTATCCATCAACATTACAGTGACTTTGGTGTTTGGTGCAGATATGTACCTTGCTGTGTACCGATTATTTTTTGTTTTCCATCTCTTTGCTTGCATCAAAATGAATGATCTTCTGATTATGTGTGGCCTGAAGCAGCCTCCTAGTCAGCTTACTAACTGATAGACAAGGGTTGGACCCCTAGTCTCTTTCTTAGGTACTCAAATGTATCTTTAGGCAGTGCCTTGGTAAATATGTTAGCTAATTGTTCCTTGGATTGAACATATTCCAGTATCACTTCTGTTGCTTGCACTTGTTCTCTTAAGTAATGATACTTGATTGCTATATGCTTAGTATTAGAATGCATGACTCGATTCTTTGATATGTTTATTACACTGGTATTATCACAATAGATAATAATTGGTTCAAGAATCTTCATATTCATACCTTCCAGTAATTGTTTGATTCATACAATATTAGAGCAATTTTCATCAGCAGCCACATATCTGGTTTTGTAGTAGACTGTGAGATGCATCCTTGCTTCTTGCTGATCCATGTGACAAGTTTGTCACCCATGAAGAATGATCCTCCAGTTGTGCTATTCCCGTCATCTAGGTTTCCAACCCAATCAACATATGTATAGACTTGAAGCTCAAATTTACCCTTTTTGTTATAACATAATCCATAGTCCTCGGTGTTCTTTAGATATCTCACAATTCTCTTGACAACAGTCATGTGTGATTCTTTGGGATTAGCAAAGAATCTTGCAACTATTCCAACTGCATGTGCTATATCTGGTCTGGTATGAACAACATACATTAGTTTTCCAATCATTGATCTATATAGGGTTTGAATTACCTCATTTGACTTATCTTCCTTTGTTAGATTACATCCGGTTGCCATAGGTGTTCCAACTGGCTTGGAATCTTCCATTTTGAATATCTTCAACACTTCCTTGATGTATTTGGATTGTGTGATATATATGTCTGCATCTTGTTGAAGAATTTGTAGACCAAGAAACAATTTGATCTCTCCAAACATAGACATTTCAAACTCTTTTCTCATTTCATTAGAAAATGATTTACATAACATATCATATCCTCCAAATATGATATCATCAACAAATATTTTAGAAATCAAAATATTATCATCAGTATCTTCTTTTAAGTATAGAATGTTATTTGCACTTGTTCTTACAAATCCAATGCTTATGATATAGGATTGAAGTCTTTCATACCAAGCTCTAGGTGCTTGTTTCAATCCATAAAAGTCATTGTGTAGTCTACATACCATATTTCTCTTGTCTGGATCAACAAACCCTTCTGGTTGTTCAATGTATACCTCTTCTTCCAGTATTCCATTTAGGAATGCAAATTTGACATCCATCTGGTATACCTTGAATCCTTTGAATGCAACATAAGCAAGAAGAATTCTAACTCCTTCTAGTCTAGCAATGGGTGCAAAGGTTTCTCGATAATCAATACCTTCTTTTTGTGCATACCCCTTACATACTAATCTTGCTTTATTCCTTACGACTTCTCCATTCTCATTCATCTTGTTTCTGAATATCCATTTGGTACTAATGACAATATTATCATCTGGTTTTGGTACTAGTGTCCATGTCTTGTTATTCTCAATCTTTTCTATCTCTTCATTCATAGCACTGACCCAATCTTCATTTTCAAGTGCAGTATTAATAGATTTAGGCTCAAAATCACAAAGTAAACATCTAGTGTTTAGTGACTTACTTCTTGTTCTCATTCCAGCCTTCTTGTCTCCTATGATTTGATTCTGTGGATGATTTGTTCTGACATACTTGGAAAGTTTTGGTTCAGCTCGTTGTCCATCATTCTGATCATAATCTTGACCTTCATTCTGATCTCCATCGCTCAGAACATCATCTTGAGTATTTTCCTGATTTTTGGTAATTGCAATCTGATTCTCAGGTGTAGTGTTTTGTTGCTTAGGAGCGATACACTATTTATTGGGTAGAGTGCCAGGTTCTTCAGGGTAAACAAGCCTATTGTAGTCTTCTGGTTCTTTTCTTCTTTTGTTATCATTCTTCTCTAAAAATTTATCTATTTTTACATTTGCACTTTCAATGATCTTGTTAGAGGACTTGTTAAGACATTTATAAGCCTTGCTTTTGGTGGAATACCCTAGGAAGATACCTTCTTCACTTTTGGAGTCAAGATTTCCATTTCTATCATCTTTCAAAATGTAACATTGACTACCAAAGATTCTAAAGTAACTTACATTGTGTGTGTAACCATACCAAATCTCATAGGGTGTCTTCTTGGTGTCTTTCTTCAATTGTACTCTGTTCAATGTGTAGACAGCAATACTAATAGCTTCCCTCCAAAAAGTTTGAGTGATGATTTTCTCAATCATCAGTGTTCTTTCACAATCAACAATGGATCTATTTCTCCTTTCAACAATCCCATTTTGTTGTGGTGTTCTTGGTGTAGAAACCTGTCTGTTAATTCCATTCTCATTACAAAAGTTAGTGAATTCATCTGAAATTAATTCCCCTCCTCTATCTGATCTTAAGAATTTCAATTCCTTACCACTTTGTTTTTCTACCATAGCCATATACCATTTAAACATCTTGAATTATTTTGATTTATCTTTTAAGAACATAACTGCCATCATTCTAGAATAATCATCTACAAAGAGAATGAAATACCTATCACCATAGTAACTATTTGTCCTCATGGGTCCACATAAATCAGTATGGACTAATTCTAGAATTGCATTAGATGTTGTATACACTAAAAAATGGCTTCACTAATTAATTAATTAAATATTTATTATTTAATTAATATTGACTTGATGAATTAATTAAATATTTATTATTTAATTAGTATTTATTTCTTATATTTATTAAGTAAATTGTTTAATTTATTTAATACATTCACTATAGTCTATTCTTCTTATCCTAAGTCTTCCAAATTAGTCTCATTAAAGTGATTAATTACACAGTCACTAAATATGACTAAACCTCCTTGTCCACCTCATAGACCTAGTCACTTGACACATCACCTTGGCTAAAATAATTTATTATTATTAATTATTAATAAATCACTATCCTCACCCACACATGTCCTATTCCTAAGGGCTATGTGGCCTCATAAGACTTGGTCTCATGACCACATGTCTTCTCCTATACTAAGTCAAGAAGCAATCCCTATTCCTAAGGAGCTTCTCAAGACACCTCAAAGAATCCAAGGTGACTCATGGGACACTTGTACCAAGAGTCCTCATGAGGAAAAATTCCTTCCTCATTTCTCTCAATGGTCTTTATGAGACACTTGACATGTGTCTTTCCCTTCCATCTTCTTCTACTCTATGTCAAACTAGGAGGAACATCCTCCCTATTCTTCCTCTCACATTCCAACTACATCCTCCTTTCTCTCAACCCCTTCAACCAAGTCAATAGCAACCCTAGGATCTTCCACCTTTCAATCTTCACCCTAGGATTGTGCCACCTAGGCTTGGGTCCTCCAAAATCCTATAAAAGGAGCCTCATTCTCCCTTTGTGAGCTAATAGAAAAATAGTAAAATAGCAATCAAGCATTCTAGAGATCAAGCAATCAAGCAATCAAACATCCAAGCATTTTCATACCATTCCATTATCCATTAGTTGCATAATCAAGTTTTAGGCCATTTTGCATACAACCACTCAAATATCCACACTTTGGTGACATCTTGGGAAAGAAGCTTCAATTGGAAATCTAAGAGCTCAACATATCCAAGAAATCAAGGCTAGGAGGACAATGGAGACAAGCTGCAATGGGTAAGTGAAGGTAAACTTATTTTAATTTCATTTGATCATTTGTAATCTTCATTGTGTTGCATTTAGATAGATTTATTAACTTTACAGTAGTAGTATTTTGTTTATATCAATAGACATCTATTTTGCATATATTCTGGCGCCCACCTTGGGGCCCTCCCCACGAAATTGACATTCTATTTTTAGTTTTCCGTGTGAAGAATTCTATAGGATTTTTCTATGCATTCATCCCTGATACCTACGCATACATCCATTCCTGCTGTGTTTCTGCTAAAACTGCGCATTCATTCCATCACGTTGTGCTTTCATTCACTATTGTTGCACATTTACATATTTTGTGCATTGGTTCTCTGGTCCTGCGCATCCATCTGTTGTTTCTAGACATACATCATCTTCACCAGTAGAAGTGTATTTTCTCATCATTATGTTTTTAGCCAACTATCTTAACAGGTTTTTGTTGGTTCTTGTAGTTTTTAGGTTGTTTTGCAGGTCGTAAATCTGAAGACCCCAATCTTAAATTATTGACAGTTTACTTGCAGGTTCCTAGGGTTTTGCAAAATAAACTATAACCTTCATTTAGGCTTAAAATACGACATGTTTTTCAAATTTGTGTGTTTTTTTTAGTATAGCAAACTGTATGTTGTGTCTTGCTTTTATAGCTCCATTGTAATCCCAGATTATAACAATGTATCCTCTCCCCTCACCATTCGTGGACCTTGGGTGTAAGAGAAATTGTTATAATCTTTAGAGGGTGGTCTTTGGTGGGAAAAGAGGTACTCACCCCAAGGAATGACCCAACCAGTAACAGGCTAAAGCCAAGCCCATCCAAACTGGTATAAAAAAAATGCCATTATGATTAATCTCATAGTGGACAAGTGTGAATTTGTTGTGGCAACCAAAATCTCCTCTAGTACCCACATGGTGCATTAAATTCCCTACATTGTTAAAGTAAAAATCTTACTTTGAAAGGATTGGGAGAGCCCCCTTAATTGGGAAAATGACTTGATCACAACCACCTGAACGGATGTTCTTACTAAAATCTTTTGTTTAGTGGCCAAAAACCTTCTATTTGCTGGTTCAAGGGGTAGCCCAACCTGTGAAGACACCCCACATTACTCACGGTTCATAGTAGAGATACCAGTTCTTTGGGAAGTAATGACCCATTGAATTTAGAACTTGGTGTGCCAGAGAAGTGAGTGCACTGTAAGGAGGAGCCCGTGCCTCCAAGTTCCTAGACTATCCGCTGTAAATTTGTGTGGCTGGATTTTATTATCCAAGTGGGGATTCAACAAATACTATCCTTGCCAACCTTAGGAATTGTAAGTGTGTTTGTGCATACATACTAGATTAAATTAGATTAGATCATTTCTATCTTGCGCGTGTGTGTTTATGCATTTTCATTTTGCCAAAATCATCTGAAAACTACAAAAATTTCCAAAAAATATCCACAAAACCATAAAAAAAAATAAAAAATCAGAACCTGCGCATATATCACTTTCTGTTGTGCATTTGTCCACTCTGCTTGCACATTTGTTCCTGCGCATACATAATAGCAAGCCTTTGTACGGACCCTCAAGATTCCAAAATCACTTTTTCAAACACCCATTTTTGTCCTCAGTATGATTCTAGAAACAAATTTGATTTTATCAGACCTTTGATCTTCAATTTGACTATCTTCATCATTTTTCACCATCTTTCTTTCATCCAACATTCACCAAATCATTCCTCAATCTTCAAAATCTACATTTAAGTGTTGAAACATTACCATGATTATCAGATTTTGGCTTTTGTGATTTTTTATCATATCGGGATTTATCATCCTTCATCAAAAACTTACCTAGGTCACTATCTCTTGGTTTTCCTTTGTCATATCATAGTGATATGCATACCTCCTATTGACTTAGATTATCAAGTTACCCTATCTACTTCAACACTTTTGAATCTCTTTCTCACATATTTTCTATCATCACATCTTCATCTATTTCATCTCTCACCTTTTATGGTTCAAACTCGATCTCATAAACTCAAACAAACCGTTAATCCAGAATTTGTAGACAAAATGGAAGGAGACAATACCAATGAGGAAAACCCTTGGTCTAAGAAAACTTCAATTTTTACATCAGATCACGAACCCACAGATCAAGAGTTAAGGGATGGTATGCAAGATGCTAGATTCTACAATGTCATAGAAAGAATTTTGGACATGGATAAAGAGATGTATTTCCTTATGCTTTCTCAACAAGGAGCAAAACTACCCAATGTTTTGATGTCTCTACTCTTAAAGAATCGCCTATCACAAATGACCAAGAAATACCTAGTGTTTCTCAAGAGACACATGCTCATGGATCAAAGGAAGACAAGAAAAATAGTGCTTTCCAAAATACCCAAGGACCTCCACCACCTTTGGATCCCGTCCTCCAACAAATCCAAATGCTTCAACAATAAATTTGAGACATACAAAATGGATCATCAACCAAGAAATATTCCTTGGATGATATATGTCCCTATCCTTTTGATAAGCATTTGGCCATGATTCCATTCCCTCCTCACTTTGAGGTACCAAAATTTAATAAATACAAAGGGAATTCGGATCCACAAGACCACATTCGTGAGTTTTGTGTTGCTTGTATTGAAGTCGCCCACAATGACACATATCTTATGTGACTATTTCCACAAAGTTTAGGAGGACAAGCCATGGAATGGTTCTCCAAACTACCCCCAGGTATCAAGTCTTTCAATGAGCTTATTAACAAATTTGTGACTCATTTTTCATATAATATCAAACATGAAGTCACTATGCTTGATCTTCGCAATGCACAACAAAAGAATGGAGAACCCTTCCTTACTTTTTTGCAAAGATGGTGTCAATTTTTCGCCAAGTATCCATGAACAATTCGTGAACAAGAAAATATGGATATCTTTGTGCATAACCTTACACAAGAAATGAGCTATAGGTTGCAATTGCAATGTCCTCCAAACTTTAACAAGCTCATTGAAAATGGAGTCAAAATTGAGGAAGCTATGGTTTGAAAGGGTGAGATTAAGCTTTACTCCAAGGACAATGTTGGATCTTCAAATTCAAATTCCAACAACAACAACAATGACAAGTCCAAATTTTGGAACAAAAACAAGAACATTGTCAATGATGGGATTGTGGACAATTGACATGTTAAACCAACACAACCTATTTTTAATCTCACAAGAAAATCCAATGCTACTCAACCTACTCATAGAAATCAAAGTGAAAATTAGAATATCAACAACAATTCATCAAGATTACCCTTTATGCCACGTAGAAGAAATTTTACTCCTTTGGGTGAATCTCTTGAATCTACATTAAGGAATTTGATCACAAAGAAACTCATTGTACTTCCTGAAACTAGAGATTTTGAACCTAGGGTGAAGCCTTCTTGGTGGAATGATAACGATTATTGTGAATTTCATAGAGGAAAAGGTCACAAAACCAATGATTGTCAAAGACTAAAACATGTGATACAAGATTTGATTGAAAGTGGAGAAATTAATGTTGATGGACATACCTCAAACAAGTCACATACGAATTTTAAAGATCCACTTCCCGAACATG
This sequence comes from Thuja plicata, assembly GCA_018584345.1. Taxonomy (NCBI): domain Eukaryota; kingdom Viridiplantae; phylum Streptophyta; class Pinopsida; order Cupressales; family Cupressaceae; genus Thuja; species Thuja plicata. The sequence continues at coordinate 955,825 of MU226341.1, read as the reverse complement.
AGAAAGGAAGTTCTTCCAATGCTAAGGGTGATAATCAAGCCAACTACAACACCACATTCTATAACTATATAAATCACATTTCTGAATGCCATCCTTCCCAATACTATGTCAATGTGATTTCTATCAAAGAAAAGAGTCAACTAGCTAATGTCACTACTCGAGCCCAATCCAAGGTTACTCTTCAAGGTGTCTCATCCAAACCTAGCACCTCTTAGAACAAGTCTTCCTATGTTCCAAATTCTATGCCAAATGTTTTCAATCAATACAATCTTTTGGATCAATTGAAGAAAACACCAGCCCAAATATCTATAGTAGAGATTTTGCGTCTGTCACCTTCTCATAAGGATATTCTTGAGAAAAATATCCTAGAAACCAATATTCCTACAAATCTAGATCAAGCACAATTCCAAGCTATGGGAGGAAATTTGACAACTCCACATTACCTATCCTTCACTGAGCATGATGATCTAGTCATTAATCAACCACATAATACTCCACTCCATATAGAAGGCCTTGTGCAAAATCATAAAATCAAAAGAGTGCTAATAGATGGAGGAGCTAGCTTGAATACATGCACTTTAAAACTAGTCCTTGCATTGGGATTTTCTGAAAATGTTGTATATCCAAAGAAGAAAATCACAATTAAAGCTTATGATGAAGAATAAATATCATCCAAGGGATCTGTTGTTCTTCCTATCAGAGTTGGTCATGTAGTCAAAGATGTACTTTGTCAAGTCCTTGATATGGATTTAGCATATAACATTCTTTTGGGGATACCTTGGATTTATTCTATGCAAGATGTGTCATCGACTTATCATCAGTGTTTGAATTTTCCACATAATGGTCAAGAAATAACTATCAAAGGAGATCTGAATCCTTTTCAGTATTGCAACATTGTGAAGACAACACCTGAATCCTTGGTACCCTATAATCGTGTTGGATCTTCTATAACAACACCCATTGATCCAAGTAATGAAGAAGCAACCTCTAAATCCAATGGGATCAAAATAGACATAAAAGAAAAAAGTATGGGAGAATACACTTTGGGTCAAACTTTATGTATCACAGAGTTACCCTTATCTCCTAAGTCATATGGAAAATCTTTGATTACCAAACAACAATCAGAAGCTCCTTCTACGGTTATTTATGGCACATTTATAAGTGGGGGCACTATATCAAAAGAGGCAGCTGAGCGTAATGCTAATCATTTTCTTAAACACCGTAAAGATCAAGAAGATGAAAAACATGAGTATATATCACCCGATGTATACGATAAGGGATATACTTTGTTGAAAAAGATGGGATATCAAGGCAGTGGACCTATAGGGTTCCAAAGAGAGGGTGTTATAAAACCAATTCTGAAAAATCCAAATTACCAAAGGGAGACCATAGGATTAGGATACAAAGGAGGACCAAAGGAATCTAAAGGAAAAGAAAAGATTACACCTTTTTATGAGAATTCTAAAGCTCTTACTGTTAGAGTAATCAATTAGTTCTTACTCTTTTTCGCTTATGCTAGCTCTTAGGTGCATATAATTAATACTTTATATTAATTATATTGCGCAACCTAGCCTTTAGGTTCTTAGGGTTTGTTCACCTTTAAAGGTTGAACTTTGTAATGCTTTTTCATTCTCTTTTGGAAATAATAATTTTGCTCTCACTCCGCTGAGATTTTCCAAACCCTAGCTTCTTCTCTCACAGGTTTCATTTCAGCTCTAGGTATTTTGCATGCAAGTGTTCTTGGCATTCTGTGGATTTTCATGTTTTACAAATCCTACATGGTATCAGAGCACCTACATGCAAAATACCTAGAGCTGAAATGAAACCTTTTTTGTCACAGACGATAGCCACAGCTTTTCTGAGGCTTTTTTGTCACTTTGGAGGAGGCATGATCTTTTGGAGCAGATTGAGTAGAAACGGACTCTGCCATTGCGTTCAGAAGGCCCGGGAGAGTCGAAATCATATAAAGTTTGACTAGTTTAGCCTCCGTGAGCACAGGCAAAATTTTTGAGCCTACGAAGGCCGTACGGCTCGAAAAATGAGGCAAAACCTCAAAAAAATTCAAAAAATGCATATTTTTGCGTGCAGGCGGGCGCTGCCAGCGTGCACCACTACCGCGCAGCCCGCGCGTAGCCCGTGCGCAGCCGCTGGGCAGCGTGCCCCCACTGCGCCGCTGGGGCCAGCCGCCACCCGCGCCCGACCATCCCGCCGCCACCGCCGCCTCCGCCAGTGGCGCCGCCCACGGGCCACCACCGCGCCACCACCTACGATGGGCGTTTGGCCGTCAACTTTAAGCTCATGCCTATTTTTTTCAGTGCCTTGTTTTTTGGGGGTCCTGTTGGTTTTTTGCTCGTAACTTGAGCAAACGGACTCGAAAATGCAAGTATCTTATATCGTCGAAAAGGTATTTCTGAGACAGACGCATTGGTATAGGTCTTAGTTCCTGATTTTTCCATTTGGTTTCTGTTTTTTATAGTCAAAGTCATACCTTCCTTTCTTCTCCTGTTCGGCTTCTGGAACTCAGGTTTTCTCCTTGTTTCTTTGTGTGCTTTCAGTAATTGATTATTTGTGGTGCATAGGGGATAGGATTATACATTATGGGGGGTGAATTTTACTTTCTATTATTTACTTTCAGAAATCGACCCTTCTACTTCCATCTTATTCTTCTCTCAATGTCGGACCCCTCTGTGGCCCGGCTGACACCCCATAACTATCACACATAGAAGCCACACATGACCAGACTCCTCATGTCATGAGGTTTATGATCCTTCATGGATGTGGCTCATCCAGTTCTTCAGAGGCCTTATGAGGCACTTATGCACAGAAATAGGATGGATGAGGCAATGGGCCTCATTGCCATGAACATTTCAGATGGGTTGTTGTTCCACCTGGATGGCCTGACTACACCCAGGGATATGTGGGACAAGTTCTCCACTTTGTTTGGCACCATGGATCGGTTCAGGATTCTCCAGATAGATGCAGAGTTCACCTCCTTGGCTCCTGACTCATTCACTAGCATTGAAGACTTCTTGATGAAGTTCAAGTCTCTTCGATCCATTTTACAGGTTGCTGGAAAGACGAAGTCAGATGATGAGTGTATCTTCCTGATACTCTCCAAGCTTCATGGTCCTTATCAGATCTTCACTTCTA
>MU226341.1:901225-933902 GCA_018584345.1 Thuja plicata | reverse complement strand
AGTTAATAACATTAATATAATTTTCATATTTATGTCATTTTAAGCAATATTTAAATAACTACAACTTTTTAATTATCACAATAACGTAATAGTTTTGACTTTAAAGTTGTTATTTAATGATAAGAAATATTTCATAATATAACATAACAAAATAATAAATAGAACAAAATAAATAAATTATTAAAAATATAAATATATATTTAACTATTAATATCTTATATTTATTTTTTTAATTATATAACATAACAAAATAGTAAATAAGACAAAAGAAAAGTGATCAAAATAAATTATTTTATAAATTATAATAAACATTTAATACAAATGACAAGTGACATTATTTTGTACATTTAATACAAGTGACAAGTGACATTATTTTGTACATTTAATACAAATGACAAATAATAGAATTTTTATTATTTTTGTTTGGTAAAATTGAATTTATTCATTACCAATATTAATATAGACCAATCAAGTCAAAGGAGAAAAAACATTTAAATAATAAAAAAAATGAAAAATATAAATTATAAAAGTTACATTTAATTTTTTAAATTCTGTAATATAATTGGTTAATCTAATTGAAAAATTAAAGAATAAATGCTATAATTATCCTTGCCAAAGGCCGGAACTAATAATCTAAGTTTTTTTTAGCATCATTTGAATATTTTACCGTATTGACTATGCTATTGTTTAAGAGCAGAGGAGGTACGTTGTCACATGGTATGTGTGGTATTCGCACATAACCATACGCATAACGTTTTAATTTGTTTGTTAGACAATGTCGACCGTGACTGGGTGGGACTCACCTGCAAACTTTAAATAGTTGTTGTGTTGTTTGATGCAAAGAAAACACTCTCCCGCGCGTGCCTCCAAACCCTATGCATCTGCCTGCAAACCCTATGCGTTGCCTTCAGTAGGACCTTCTGCTTACCGCGTTGGTTCGGTTCAGAGGACCTTGAAAGTTCTGAGTACCTTGATCTCAATCTTATGCTCCCTGAGAAAGTTCCTCCTGCGCTGCTGGTGCTCCTCCATTATCTTACTTATCACTTGGTCCATGGAATTGTGTACCTTCTTCATACGCTGCTTTACCCCTTGCAAAGCCATCCAGTCTAAGTAACGAGTGAAATCCCCTATATTGACTTGTCTAATCACAGACATAGCCTCTGAAGACATCTTCATTATCTCTTCACCATGAGCACACCGATCAGCCTCGCTGTGGAAAGAGTATTTCCTGCCGAGAGAGAGTTTAATTCTTTCCAGAGTCATAGGTGGCAGAGAGTTTCACATTTCTCAGTGGGAGCTAATTTACTGCGATGGCTCTATTTTTGCCTGATCCACAGGGGAAGAGGAAATGGTGTTGAATGCCATGACGAAAAAGCTCAGCAACCTACGAATTCTCTTTTGCTCTTCTGAGCTAATTTACTACGATGGCTCTATTTTTGTCTTATTCTCAAAAGAGAATTCGTAGGTTTAGCTTTGTTGTGGGAGCTGTGCTGCAATAGTGATTGCTATGATGAGCACAACATATGTAAGAGTGATTGCTACATATGTAACATGTGCCCATCACTGTTACATATGCAGCAATCACTGTTACATATGTTGTGCCCATCAAGGCAATCCTTATTGCATCATATGTCGTATTCATGACAATCGCTATTGCAAGATATGTTGTGGTCATCAGGGCAATCATTTTCATGCTCTACATTGTGTCTATCACAACAATCTGTTTCATAGTTTATAGCCCATTTAATTTATATGTTTTCAGGCAAGATCTTATCGAAGAGTTTTGTGACTTAGCTACAAAAGCATTGATAGGGAATATGCCTCGTCTATTCAACATCTTCGTCAACACATCTATGAGAGTAAATTCTAGAAAAGAGCAGTACTTAGGGTTATGGTGTCTTTTAGAGGCTAAGCAGATTCTGTCAGTGTTAACATGTATTTTTCACTTGTGCTTTTTATTCTTCAGTAAAAGTCTCCTCTGTTGAAATAGGTGGGGTGTTTCCATTAGGGTACACTTGTTCGTTTGTTGTCTTGTAAATCTCTCTTTTCTGAAATAGGTTGGGGGTTCCCTTAGTTTAACAGACGTTTGTTGTAGCAAAGAGCTGATGTGGAAATACCCTTGTCTATTCAACAATTTAAACAACATATATATGGGAGTAATTCGTAAAGGACGACAGTGCCTTACAGGGCTAAGCTGATTCTGTTAGTGTTTATCAGGTATTTTTCACTTATTCTTTTTATTCTTCAGACAAAGTCTCTTCTGTTGAAATGGGTGGGATGTTTCCATTGTACACTTGTTCTTTTCTTGTCTTGTAAATGTCTCTTTTTGAATTAAATTGGGTTTCCGTGTTTCCGTTAGGGTTTAGTAAACGTCTGTTTTGCTGAAGCACCTACCCTTTCCCTTTTGACTCGAGAATTTAGACGCACTGCAATTAATTTTGGTGAAATTGGTGCTCAATCAATAGTTTTAGAATTATTGTAAACAAAAAATTTAATGGCCGTTTTTATTCTGCTCAAACAGCTCGATTGTTATGGACAAGTTTTATGTGAATAGTTGTTCATTTGAGCTTGGAATTAATAGTATGTTACTATGTAGAAATTTTAGCGGTTAACTTTTAGAATTGCTGCACTGCAATCATTATGTTGAAACTGATTAATCAACAGATGCTTAAAGATAAATCCGTCATTCACAAGTGGAACACCAATAAATAGTTGGAAGATCTTACTTCAAATTATTGGCAAGGAGGCTATGGACAATAGGAGAGTTGAGTCTGAACTTAATGATAAACTTTTAAAAATAGAAAAGCTCCTTCAAATTTGAAATTGAATGATGAGCTGATAAAGGCTAAGAAGACCTCCACCCTAAGAAAGACTGGTTGTATGACGTTTCTTGGACAGATGGCACTAAAATGATTAAAGATTATCTATAATTTTCTGTGTAATAATGATTCTTTGTTTAATCACTACAATAACTGCTGGAATGTTTCTCTCTCTAACAAATCTTGGCATGATATTATTTGTGGTTATTGGAACAATGTTATAGAGCCAAGAAAAAGCCTGTTTGAGATGGCTTCTCCAAAGAGGTTGATATCTGCAAAATCTGTAGAGTTCCTGATTTTGTTAAACATATCTCCTTTGACTGTTTTACAGCAAAGAAATCTGGTATAATTTTTTTGTTCTTCTCTTATTGAATGGAATTGTAACATTCATTGGATGGATATCTAGTCTGGTAAAGATCAGCAACATGCCTAAAATGTTAAATTATTTCTTGTCATTATTATACATTGAAATTTTATGCTGACTTTGAATTTTCAGAAACGAGGAGAAATTTCAAGGTAAGTTTGTAAAGAACCTCATTGCTTCTAATATTGCCTCGTAGCTAGCATTACTTATGAATATATTCAAGAGGCAATTCAAGAAATTACTTGAGGAAGGATTGGTAACAGTGAGCTTTTCTGAGATCCTGTATAGGCAAACATAGGCTAACAATAAAGAGGAGAATCAACTGTTCCTCTAAAGACTTCTAGAATTTGTGAGGAACTCTTATGGGGGAGATGCAGTTGCTACAGCTGTGTGCATTCTCAATAGGAGTTCTACAAGTGCACTTGGCAAGAATCAAGATGACTCCATATGAAGCATGGTATGAGAAAAAAATAATTGTTAATTGTTGCTCTTTTTAAGTTTCTCCTTGTTAATTGTTCCCCTTCATTGTTTCTCTCCTTCCTTTGTTATTCTTTTCTACATGTTTTTCCCTTTTGTATGTTTATATATTTGTTTTCTTCTCATGATTTCCTTATACTTGTGCTTTCTCTTTTGTATTATATATATACATGTATGTATATTTTTCCTATTTCCATTTTTTTTTCTTTTTCTTGATATATTTTTCTTTTGTACATTTTTTTGTATGTTCAGTTTATTTGGGCATCATTTTGTGTGTGTGTGAGTGTGTGTGTGTGAGTGAGTGTGTGTGTGTGTGCGAGAGAGAGAGAGAGAGATTTGATTTTATTATTCGACTTTGATAACTGGGCGACTCCCATGTCCTTCTGCGGCTGTTTCTAGGGTTTCGACATATTCATAGTGCCAGATGTCGTTCGATGCAAGCAGGGATGGCTTGTATCAGAGCTGCACATCTCTGGGCTTCCAATGGCCATGACAGAATGCCCTCTCATGGCTATGTTGATGATTATCGACTGGATAGTGGCGGGGGGTTGGAAGAAATCCAAGCACATTTAAATGTAAGGATCTTCCCCCTCTTGTTGGGTTGAGTGTGGAAAGCTTAAGCTATGCGATGCAGAGACCTGAATTTAAGGGCTTCAAAAAGGGCGACTCTTCTTCAGCCTGCATGCTGGGTTGCCTAGGGCACAAAAATGGAAACTTGTCGGATCTGCCCAAGGCTACTAGGAATAAAGGTTGTTTTGAATTGGATTCGAAGGAGGCAAGGGGGAATGGGGGAAATGATCGTGGTTTGTATGTAGAAGCAGTTAAGAAGGCAGACAATGGGAGTGCAATGAATACTAAATGGGTTGAACCTTTTCCAGTCAAACTTTTGGTTTGTTTGGAGAAGGAGATTGAAGAAAATGTGAAACATTTCATGGAGTCTGGCTTGATAAGGAGATTTTAAGGGATTCTGGTGTACTCTTGGACAACTGCACAGATGGATATGAGAGTTATGGGGCCCTATCTTGACCAAGAACATTCAGATCTACCCTAGAGCATGGGGTTTTTTTGTTGCGACTTCTGACAACGTGCAGGATAGGAAGAAAACCTTATGCGAATCTATTTGGAGGTGGGAGGATAAGCACATGCTGTTGTTGAAACTGTGATACTTGGCTTTTAACCCAGCCACTGAATCCTTCGATAAGATTCCTTTATGGGTAAGACTTCCAAATTTACCTCTTCAATTCTGGTTTGAATATTGTTTTCAAGATATTGGGAATCCTTTGGGCAAATTTCTGGGGGTTGATGTGGGTTCCCAAGATTTTTTTCATTCTACATATGCTCACATTCTAGTTGAGATGGATGCAACAAAAGCCCTTCCAGGGAATTTGCTGCTGAAACTGGCCAGTGGGGAGTGGCTTCAGCCAGTGGACTAAGAAGGTATTCCTTTTAGATGTAGAAGATGTTTTTAGACAAAGTATGTGGTTGCGAACTGTCTAAAGCAAAGAGTTCATACACAGGGAACTTGGTGGAAGGAAGCCTCTTACAAATTATATTCGATAGAGAAAGAGGTGGATGAAGATTCAGAGGATGCCTTAGAAGAAGTGGATCTTTCTTCCAAACAGGCCTTAGTTTTGCATACCATTGTTTCACTAGAGGATGGTAAAGGAGTGGGAGAAGAGAAGGGACAACAAGACTTGGGGAGCGAGACACTGATAGATAGTAAAAGGGATAAAAATTAAGGCTGCTCTAATGTAAGACTCCTAAATGCGGAATTGAATACGGTGAAACTTAATCCTTCAACTAAGGATCCAGACCCAGCTTCAAGTGGCATAGATTCTTCGAGGAAGGTAGGTGTTGCTGCTGGTAGTTGTCTTCGTAATGTAGACAATGCTTCAGACAATCACTCGAGATGTCAGGAGGGGGAGGTTATGACCTTCATTGATGGTTGTCTGACATGGCAGAAGGAGGTTGCAAGACTGGAAGATGGATGGCAAGTTGTAATAGGGAAAAGAGACAAGAAATCAAAGGAGGGAGGCTTTGATATGACTCTAAGCTCCCATTCGAAAAGTGGAGCTCTTGGTAAAACATGATTTCATGACCTGCTAGTAGGTCCTTGTCTAGTTGCCTTGTCTATGGGGAGGTAGTGTTAGAATATAATGTGTGTTTTGTCTATTCTTTTATGATGGTTATGAAGCTGTAAGTCTCTACTGTTACTGTTATTTATGCTCTTCTATTAGTTTCGAATCTGCTGTCTCAGAATTTCACAGGAGGCAGCCAGAGAAGAGAAGAGAGGCAAGACCTGCTTTTACACCAATGAAGGAACAATCCAGTGCATCAAGAAGTCAGGTCCAATGTTTACAAAAATGAGTAATATGTATTAGTTAATGTACCTTTTTGTACTTAGTAGTATCAAACACTTTTCATGTGATTTGCCCGGTTTTTTGTATATCTCAGTAGTAGGACAGCAGTGACTTCGGTCTGATCAGACCAAAACAGTTCCGTTGACTTTGGTCTGGATTAGATAGTGTAATTTTTTTTTTAATACAATCTAATCCAGAAAACATCAAACTATCAGAGCAGCATTCTAAATCCTTGTCAACAAATCCATCATGTGCATTTCTTAAGTCATGCGTTAATGTCTTTGTGAGGCATTTTGTTAAACAGCATGTCTAACTGGGCAGTTGCAGCTATAACATCTGATAAAAAGTCAATCTTAACCTTTATCATCCTGCCCTGTTGGAAAGCTCCCATTTTTGCACAGGGAGGGAGGATGCTGGCAAAGTTTGCGGAGTCTGGTCTTACACCTGCCAATTGCATTTGCTCGAAAGTTTCTCAAGCCTTTTCAACAAGTCTATTTTGCGCATATTCTTCAATCATGGCATTCCACGAGACTAAATTTCTTTGGGGTAATCAGTCAAAAAGTCCATGAGACTGAATTTCTCGAAGGCATTCAGTCAAACAGCTCGCGTGCCTTGCTATGCTTCCACATTTTGCATACATGTCTACCAGAGCATTTTCCAACCACAAAATCTTCTATGGATACCTATGCCTGACTACAAAGCTCTAATTTTGGCACAGGCTTGGGATACGCTGGCAAATGTGAAGTGATTGGATTGGAGACCAAGCTCATCTCTTCCGTGCCCTGAATATTCCATGAAAGGTTATATCGTTATTTTATGAGAGCAACCACTTCATGGGCATCAACCAAACGGAACCGTGTGTTTGAGTTTGGAACTGGGTGGCTGTTTGCTGAATGTAACGATTAACTGAATTGCTTAGGGGAACGGAAATGAGTGCTGACAAAAGGAACATATTGAACGGGTTCTACAACTACTACCTAACAGTCAAACTTTTAAGTATTGTTTGAGGCCGGCCGTGGATATCCTATTTCTTAACGCATCGCAATGATTACAGCGACTCATATGAGCTAAATGTTCTCCATTGATCTAAAACCTCAAATTAGGGCATTAAAACTGCTGCGATGTTGACTGTATTGGATGCACATGCTCTTCAGGGCCTATACTGCGTGTGCTTATAATCCTTAGTTTGACGGAGTTTTAAAATGGTGATGGAGAGATGGGCATCGAGGATTAAAATTGTGGGGAGATGGGCATTGCAATGTTTTGATATCATCACGGGTGAGATCAGGATTGCGTCATGCGTGAATTTGGCGGAATGGATATTCTTCATTCTTTGGCTATTAGCTGAAGAGGTTTCGACCCATAGGCTCGTGCTCTTGAATCATGTACTCCATGCTTCACACCCCTGCTGAACTGCTACTGTCACAAATAAAAACTATAATGCAAATATTAGTATTTAGAAAATCATTTTAAAAATATAAAAAAATAATTAAAATAGTTAAATGTAATATATTTAATAATGAAAATGTCAAATTCTGTAACTAATTTTGTTGAAGTGTTTTTACTTCTTCATTTGAAAATTTAGAGATATCTGAATCAATCAGTGACTGGAGACTTGCCTGGACTTGGCGAGTCCTGCGCCGGTTGACCCTGTGTAATGTCCATTTTTTGGTTATGAAAGGATGTTGGGAGAATTACTCTTAGTTTCTTCCTCCAACTGTGTTTAATGGATGTCATGAAGGAAGTGATGGAAGATTATGATACTGAATTTGAAATCTGATATATATATATATATATATAAACAACCAAGGTATGTGCAATTAATGATTTTAATGTCTAATGTGCAATAGACCTGTACAATGTGCAGTTGCACAATGGATTCTATCACAGATTGTGATAGATCTGATTTACAATTGAAACATGCAATCGATATTAATTGCTCAAGCAATGCTGTATGTCTGAATATATATCAATGGATAATATGCGGTCGATAGTGATTGCTTGAAGCGATTAGTGTTGTGTCTGACCAACAATGGTAATTTACACTTTACTAGATGTTGTATCTGATGAGCAAATATAAAATATGCGATCCTTTAGATGTTGTCTCTGATATCTTCTATTTGCACTTGCACCTGGATGGTCGATTAAGCGACTGGCTCTAAACAGAGCATATCCAAAGGATAATAAGAAATGAGATAATATGTATTGGATGCCTTTCAGAAATGCCTTCGAACTCCTTCATTAGTCGATAGGCTATATTATGTGAGGTTTCACCCCAAACCTGCCAGACACTGGTATATGGTTTTCTTTGGCTGGTTTACGGTATGGTTTTCTGCCAGCCAGCATGTCATCAGTCTGCATTTAATAGTGAGATTTTCGAATCTAATCAGATCTCTTGCTCCGCATTTTGATTCTGCATTTAATATTAAGATTTCCGAATCTAATCGGATCTCCCCTGTGATTCTTTACTTCGAAATTCTCTTGAATTGCACCATAACCAAGGAAATCTGAAACCGCTAAGCAGGATGGTTCAATATTGGCTGCTCAAAACAGAGCCAAACGAATGGTCATGGCAGCATCAGCAAAACAACAATGGCGTATCCCAGTTGGATGGAGTGAGAAATGCGGAGGCCCAAACAACATGACAGACAATGAAAGTGAGAGACCCCAATTCTTTTTAATCAGAGTGGAATTCCAAGGAGATTGTTGGCATTGTTAGAGTTGTCAAGGAATTCTATGCAAACCCATCTGAATCTTCGGGGAAATATGGGATGGTTGATGTGGAAGCAGTTTATTTACTTAAAAACCCTCTAACTCTGTCCCAAATCAAGCAGGAAGAGGAATGCAAGGAATTTGTGCTGATTAAACAACTCAGGCTCTCTGTTGTTCCGGTTCCTGACAATATTTGGAAACACCTTTGCCAGCTAGGAGGGGTTTCTAATATGATGAGTATTTGGTCTTGTGGCTTTTGGGTAGGCACTCTCAGTTAAATGTTGAAAGTTTTTCCTATAATGCTAGATATTGCTTTGAAGCTACATGAATGAATAATTTTGTATCTATATATATTTGAACGTTTCAGTGCGTTTGATTAGAATATTAGTGAACGTTTACAATATTTTCCTGTGGGGAATTTTGTACAAAGGGTATGAATGTTTTGGAAAGCTTTCAGTCTTTTTCTAATCATAGTGATCAGTCAGAATGGTAGTACATGCTTTCAGTTCATTTAAGAATCTTCAATGTGTATTTCAAATGTTTTGGAAGCTTTTGAATGCTGCAAATATGCAGAAAAATTGTTATTTTCAATATGGTTTTGTGGTTTTATTGTTGTGGATTAACCTTCGTATGATAAAACCCGGATAAGTCATCAAGTCAAAAGTCCTGGGTTGTTGCTGGAATGTTTGGGCGGGCTCTACATTTAAATACGAGTTAATGCCTTGCTCAGGTAGCCATGGCAACACCTGGAGGTAGGAGTAATGCACAAACCTAAACCACAAAATCATATTGAAAATAACAATTTTTTTAGAGAGGAAAAATAAATTCTCTAAAGGCTCTAAGCTTCTTATCTGTATCTAGCGTTCATAAAGACTATGCTGGGAAACATTCGTCACCAAACACATCAAAAGAAAAGGAATCACTTGTTCAAAGAGAAGCAAACGTGTAATCTACACGTCAACAACTTTTTCAAAATCTAGACTGATATCTGAGAAACATGATATCCATTGAAAGTAAAAAATCCTCACAACTTAATCCGATTATTGCCTTTATGAAACTTACTACCCGATACAATACTTTCCAATGGTGAATAAATATTATCGTGATGATTTCAGGACTAAAGATCACCATGCTAAAATTTAGGACTAAAAGATGGCTAGGGCTAACTCATTTTCATTGATGAACAGACAGATGAAAAAAATCCACTAAAAAAATGGAAGGAGGGTAAAAGTCGGACCACTTAAGTGAAAAATACTTCATTTTGAGGTTCAAAGATGATCTGTCCAAAGAGGAAATTTGGAAAAAAAATACGCCATCCCAACAAATAGCAGAAGATTCATACTGCAAAAGTTATAAGAAGACAAGATCAGTTGTCCCTTAAGGAAATCTTTAGCCTCCCGAATGTTAAAACCTCTCTATTAATGTATAGTTTTAGGACATATTGGGATAACTAGATGCTCTGCTGTGATCTCTAACAATTGTTATCAGTTAATTTGTAATTCTCTTACATCTTTTCAGATTACCTTTTTTTTCTCACAGCTACAGGTCTTATCAAAGATGAATGTCAATGGATCAGCTCCAGCATATCAAAAAACAATTAAATACAAGTCCAAAGATGAAAAAAATTGGTCCAAATCAAAGAGTGTTACAGGGATGAAAAGACGTTCTTTCAACCTTCTTGTGGCTGCTATGTATTTTTAGTTAGGCCTGTCTATACTTTTGGTTAGCCTAATCTATACTTTTTCCTGCTACTTGTTGGTAACATCTATTTGTTGTAAAACTGCTTTGTTCACTATTGGGGAAAAAGACATACTATGTAATGCAGAAGGTTAAAAAAATAATCTAGAATCCACATCTATTAAAAGTGAGCAATTCCTCTAAAATGAACACCGCATGTCAAGAAAACAAAAAAATGTTCTATCAGAGGAAGATATTTCACCGTCTATTTTCCTTCACAAATGCCGTTTGCAATGTGATGTTTGGAAATTTATTCATGGCATCATGTCTCTATTTTGTTATTCTGGTTTTTTGGGTTCACTGTGTATTAATTTGATAGTGCATTTGCCTTATATCTGTGCTCTGTAGTGTTGTGGTATCACAATACTTGCTTTACAAAAACACCAAATCTTCAACTAAAGTGATTTTGAAATGCATTTTAATGGAAACATTTAAACGGCTGATATTGTGGAATACTTGATAAATATAATTAGATTTGGGGCTATTGAGAATCTTTAAGCGGTTTTATTCACATATTCACATAAACTTTATTCTACGACAGAAATTTATGGCAACGCTACAAAAATCTTCAGCGTTATTATGTTTAACCCCTTCCTTTGGATCTCTCCCACCTCATAATGTGAGAGAAAAGTTAAAACATTGATGCTGTTGATAGTAAAAGCATTTTCAAACTTGAAATCTCCACACCCTTTATAAAACCCTGCCTTGTGCCATTTAATAGAAACAGGCTCCTCAGGGGCATTGAAATTCCCAGAATATGGTCCATGATATGTACTGGCCATTTGGATTTTTTTCATTGTCTATGGTCTATGGTCAATGATATATTCTGGGCTTGGTTCAAGGGCTATCCAGCTATCATCCAATTTTTTTGGCCGACTCCATATGGCTGCAATTGGGCAAAACTGTAGCTTATGGATTGTCAATGGACACATGGATAAAAGAATTGCTAGTAAAAGATTAAGGTCAATAGTTGAATATTTGAAAATCTTCAAAAAAACTCAAGCAACAATAGGATGTGGCAGATAACTCAGAAAAAAATGCATCGAATGATAGAGTGATATCGACTGCCTTTCAGCTTGACTTGAATGAGACAGTGATTAAGATGGAGCATTAGTTACCTTCTGTACTTTCAAAAGTTGAGAGACAAATTGCTCTTTTGAATAGATTGAGACCATTAAGTTAGCTGCGGCGGCTCTACAAGCATGTGTCAAGGTCCTAGTTAATTTTACAAGTCAGGTAATGGAGTAAAACATGAAACAATTTCTTTCTTAGAGCCCATGATGTAGTGATGTGTGATGATGTTTGATTATTCACTAAGTTACCGGATTCGGACCCTAGACCCTCAAACCGAGTCCGGGTCTGATCCTGGTCCAGATTCACGGATCGGTCCGTGCTGGATCTGTACAGGGTCCTATTGATGTGAGTTTCCAATTTTCCAGTTCAGGGGCGGGAGGATTTATACAAATATAACATTTAAGTATAAGTCTGATTTAAGTGTGATTTCTTATACTTTTAAGTTATATTTGTATAAATACTTTCAGGATGTTTGAGATAGGTTCCAGTTTCATAGGATGATTTAAGTCTGATTTCTTATACTTTGAGTTATATTTGTATAAATACTTTCAGGATGTTTGAGATAGGTTTCAACTTCATAGGAGTTAAGATACAGATTCTAGATTTTGGGTGTTTTCAAAAAATTTCAGACTTAGTCAAATTTCAGGATTCAACAAGCCTTCAACAGGGTTACCTCCCACAATCCATCATGGCTTTCTAAGGTCAAACTGAAGTTGGCAAAAGGATTCTCAAAGGGTTTTAACTCGTTTGATCACAAATCACTTGGTTTTGACCCCATCTCTATGACAAACTTCTCTTAGCTCTCGCCCAAATCCCAGACAGACATGACTCAGGCCAAAATCTCTCAAACCTCATTTGCCGGACCTAGGGATTCGAAAACAGCCACCAACAAGGACTACCTAAGACCTAGTTATGAAGACTTTGACATTTGGCATTGATCAATGATCAAGCATCATAGATTCATACTACGAAATGATTTAGTTTTACAATTATGTATATTTCTCTTCTTTTTTTTTGTACACACACACACACACACATATGAATCATTATGGGAAAAAAAAAAATTCACGAATCCACGAACCGAATTCTCGAACCCGAATCCGTCCCCGAACCCGAACTAGCAACTTAGATTATTCATGATCGCTACTTGTAATCAGCATATACAGGTGTCAAACGGTTATCCGACAAATACATATTTGAGCCAACTATATGCTTATGAACAAACTTGTCAAGGGAGCTTTCTTGGTCATATGGTTATTCATTTATAAAGAATTGTTCATTGCAATTTATGAATATGAATGCTAAACTCACATTACAGTTTGTGAGTTATTATTTTTTCACTATATTCTAACTGTATATATATATTTCACTATTTCCTTTGCTACACTAGAGTTCAACAAAAGAACAGATGAATGCTAACGAAATGCTTTCTATGATAGGCTTCTTGATTGGCACGCTTCACCCCATTACTTCAAAGTTTGCTAGAAAAACCTTGTGAATCCATCTAGCTTGTAACTAGCTTGCGACAAAATTTGTTTTATTTTGTTGGTTCATATCTATTAGCATCTTTCATTTAAGGACAATTTGTAACATTTGCTCTATTCTTCTTGGACTTGTCTGTAAGTCAATACTGAACTGTGTGTAGGAGGGAATGTCGTCTTTTATGATTAAGGACTGTGAAATGCAAAGAAAAAAAAAATGCAAAGATTCACAAAGTACCATTGGTCCAAGATCATATAGGTAGCAACAATTGTACTCCCGAAATTCAACATAAACACCATAATAGCAGAAATCACAAAAAAAAAAAACAATTAATTGTAGATTCCTGGTTTTTCTCTCTAATCATCAACATAGATCTTGAGGTCAGCTTAATCACAAATAAACCTTGGTTTATTAATGATTGCATTGTTTTTTTTCAATTTGCACATAAATTCTTCTCATTTGAATTTTCATTCAAAACCTCATTTTGTATAGATTTGAATTTTGCCGAAGCAACCAAAATTGGATGGACTAGAACACACTTCAGGGAATTCATTTTTCTGCAAATATCTGTTCCATTCTCATTTAGTTATGACCTAAATAGTGCTTTATGGTCTCAACACACACAACTGTCCCAGTTGGCAAAGTAGCATTTTTTATCCTTTTATTTGGATTGAAAATTGAAACAATAAAGACAACATTTTCCCCCTATTTATAATTTTTTTTCAGCATTTCTTAATATTCCAAGTTTCCAATTAAATTGGAATTATGCTTTTGATTTGCCAAGTTAATTCCAATCTTAATTAGTGCTACTATGGTGCAACCGCAAACCTTGAAAAAGATCCACATTTGGGCAATGGGACTATAAAGTTGATCAATTTCCATGTCTTGGAATATAACCAAATAGACTAAAAGACTCTATAAACAAGGACTTTGATGCATTAGGAGGTCCGTTTGGGTGCTAGAATACCAAATGCTGGATATGGTCAATTCTGGAAGATGCTACAATTTTGGAAGATGCATATCCTAGAAATGATTTTCGGAATATGGGTTGGACTTGTTTGGTTCACCCAGAAGATGACTCAGAAGATGCATAAATAATTTTAATTGTTTATTTCTTTTTTTTTTGAAAACGGTGTGTATGTGTGTATATATACACACATACACACACACATGTGTATATATATACACATGTGTATATACACACACACACGTGTGTGTTTACACACATTTGTGTGTATATATACATATTTACACAAAATATATATACACACACACACATACACATATTCACACATATACACACATTTGTGTATATATACATATTTACATATACACATATTTGTGTATATATACATATTTATACATATACACATACACATATACACACATTTGTGTATATATACATATTTACACATATACAACATATACATATACACACATTTGTGTATATATACATATTTACACATATACACACACATACACATTTACACATATACACACATTTGTGTATATATACATATTTACACATATACACACATACACATTTACACATACACACATTTGTGTATATATACACATATACGCACATATACACATATACACACATTTACACATCTATCATGTCACGGATCTGACGAGATATTAAATTTGCTATTGTAAAAATTAGAATTGGAATTGAAATTCTAATTCCACCTATTTAGGTGGAAGATTGATATGCCCATTTTGGGGCAAAATGGGAATTTCGTAATTCCAATTCCATTTTTATTCATGGACCCAAACATGGAATTTGGCATTATCCGAAATTAGATAATGCCAATTCCAGTCTAATTCCAGCCCCCAAACAGGCTACTGTGTTCAGGGATTTTGTGATCTAAAACGCAAACCTAAGAATCTAAGTCAAATTCCAAATTCCAAAATTTCCATAAATTGCAATATGGAATTAGACATTTTTGGGCAATACAACTTAAAATAGTATTCAAATACCACAACTAACCTTGAAAACCTGGAGATATGCACATGAAGACAATTTTTTTGAAGTGCTCTTCTACTGATCTATTTTCTGCCTTAATGAGTTTGATAAGTTTGAACTAGCTAAGAAATACAAAAATTGGTTAATAAAGGTTGGAAATTGGCTTCCTGAATGCTTTCTTGATAGTGTTATTCCACAGTTTCCAAACCAAATTCATAGTTTTGTAATAAGCGTAACCAAGTTAGGGAAGTATAAGTAAAATTGCTACACTTGTCAATTTTAAAATCATCAGATACATGCTAAAATTTAGTAAATTGGCAAAACCAAATATATTACTTGCCTTCTTTGAAGTATAACATGTTGCTTGTCAGGCTTGAATGATTCAGTCACTAAATAAATAAAGAAAATCCTCCAAAAGCACCAAAAAAGGTAAAGCCCAATAGAAGGCGTGTATGTAGCTGTTTCCATTTCTTAGTTACAATCTTCTCTTTCCCTATGGTTCCTTTGTGGAAAAAATCTACTCATAAATCTGAATTTTCTGAAATATAAATTGCAGAATATGCACTTATTGCCAAAAAACTTGTTGAAATTGATTCTGGGCATTCCATTGATGTGATCTTTTGAGAAGATCACATTTTTTTCGTTTCTACCTATAAATCACTGCAGATCCCATGCATTTGTTTCCATAGGCTCCTTTCAATCTAGCCCAAATAAACATCCCAATCCTTATACGCTCACTTATTTCAGTTCAGTTCACAACTCCTTTGCATCTTGACATTTATCAGTTTCTTAATCTTCTTATACCAATTCAACATAAACTTATAAATGCTCCTGTGCATCTTGTCATTTACTGGTTTCTTAATCTTATACCAATTCAACATAAACTTATAAATGCACTAACAAATTAATGCTTTTCTTCCATATTTGTACTGCACAATGGAGAAACACACTAACTTTTTAACTCTTTAAGTCACTGCTCAACTCATTATATTAAGAATTATTTGTAATTTCAAATTAAATAAATAGAAAGACAGGGAAACCATATAATGGACAGACTTAGTTATACTCGCATTACCATCGAATTTATCATGTGTAGTGGCTCAAGGGAATGTTTAGCAAAGACTCTTAATGCTATTTATGTACCTTACAAAGTAGATTGCAA
This sequence comes from Thuja plicata, assembly GCA_018584345.1. Lineage (NCBI taxonomy): Eukaryota > Viridiplantae > Streptophyta > Pinopsida > Cupressales > Cupressaceae > Thuja > Thuja plicata. The sequence continues at coordinate 917,746 of MU226341.1, read as the reverse complement.
AATGTTAAATTGTGACATCTTGAGCTCTCAGATTTGCAATAGCTAAGGTAGGGGTATAATTAATGTTACGTATAAGCAACACAACCTCAGATAAACATATGGTCTTTGTTGATTTGACACCTCGGTTGATGATTTTGAAAGCACAATAATAACTCCTTCGCCCATTAGATACTGACAAGTTTTCATGAAAGTGTGGAGGTGAATGTAATTAACAACTCCACTGTCATGAGCCATAATAGGATCTTGTTCTTATGGGAAATTTTACTTTCTTAGAGAATTTCCCTTCCTGAATTTTATCCATCCTTAGGCTGAGGTTAATAGTGGATATCTTCCATTTTCTTGGATGGAATTGATTTCCATCAAGCAATTGTAAAACCAACCTAGCTAGCATTGCAAAGCATCACCTGTGAATTTTAAACTCATCTTGATGTCAAGACTCAAAACATCCTTTGATGCTTGCATACACTCCTTTGTAGATGAGTTATATAATCTCATATCTTTTCCTATTATTATATTGAATGTTTTCATGGTAATATTATTTTTGTATCATTGTCCATAGGCAGTAAACTTGATTTTAACATTGCCATAATCCTTGACAGAAACATAAAAATATGCCCAGACATATAAAATCAAGTCTTAGAATGAGCATAGCCTAGATTGCCTTGGGGCCAATCCAATCTTGACCACCACACATACACAATATTCATTCCCTTTATGCAAAATTATCAAAACTTGCATTTGTACATATACATTGCCAACTCGTCAGCGCCCAGATATCAACGACTCTTTACATCAAGAGGAATTAAAAAACCCACCACGAAGAAGATAAAAGAATGGAAACTCACTAGAAATCCCGCAATGGTAGCATGGACCCTTCTTGCCCACGTATTTTATTGTGAAATTTCCTTGGAATTGTGCGCAATAGTCTAAATCTTCCACAAAATAGATAATGCAAATATTACAATCCCATGAATTAGCAAATTAAAAATAGCTCCAATAACAAGTAAGCAAAGAGATTGAGTAGTGAAATATTTACAAAATGAGAAAGTTTGCTAGGAGTACGAGCAATGCAAAAAATACTTTCTATTGTGATATTGCTATTAGGATTCAACTATGTAGATTTTAAGTCAAACTCATTGATCCATGATTCATGAGTAGTGGTTCACAAGAACCCATCTCTCATCTAGGTGATCCTTGCAGAGGTGAAGCACCGAGACTTCTTGGGAGGTCACACATCTGGGTGAGCATCACCGAGATGCAATGAGTGCTAAGTGTTCCATTCATTTTCATGAGAGATAGTTTCTTGTGAACCATTACTCATGAATCATGGGTCAATAAGTTTGACTCAAAATCTACATAGATGAATCGTGATAGCAATATCACAATTTGACTTGCTATGGAAAATATCTCCTACCTATTACTTTCTATTGCCAACAACTTAAAAAAACCAACAAATCCCTCTTATTGATGCATACATGAGCACACTCAGAAAAACACATAATGAAAAACCAAAAATATAGATTTAGAAGCAAGATATGTATAAACAAAGATTGTTCTCTATTGCGAGCCAATGCAAAAAAAACTAATTAAAAATTAAACAACTAAAAAAACCAACAAACCCCTTTTCTCAATGCAGATGCAATGTAGAATGTTTCCTACACCACTTAAATATACAAATATGTCTTATACAATGAAACACTAAGTTCGAGAGTCCATTTTCTACAAGGAGGGGAATAAAAGCTTACATGAATATTTTATTTGGGCTTAAAAAGAACAAAAAAGCCCTACAAAAGAGGAGTCAAGAAACAATGGGGGCACACAATGCATGTGTCTTCACACTCCAGGGGCAAACTATATTGAAGTTGATGAAAACTATCAACCCACAACTCCCAAGAATCACCTGCATGCAAACCTGTCACAGAAAGAGAGAAGCAAAAAAGCTATGGAGGCCAAAAATCACAGATTGATGGAAGAGGAAACATCTTGTGGAAATAATGGAGAAAAAACTCTTAATGCAATAACATCCTCAATTAATTAATAACCATCGAATTGAATAATTTACAAAGAGGGAATCCTTATAAAAGGATACCGAAACCCTAAACGGGAAACCCTAAAGGGAAAATCTAGGTTGCATAATAATAATTAATAAAAGAATTAATTATTAAATGCCTAAAGTTTAGCTTAAGTAAAAGAGAGATAATAAGTGACTTAATAATTAAATCAATATGATTTAATTAATAAGTGGAATCACTTTATTACTCTAACAAACTAGATATTTATTAAGCTAGAAATAGCAATTACATATCCCAAGAGAAAAACAAAAAGTAGTAATAAAGAAAGGCCAAACTGAAAATCAAAACGTTCAAATTTTTTTAAAAAATCTATATAAAGAAAATTAGAGTTGAAATAAGAACAAAACTAGGCATCTAAAGCAACATATACTTTCTAGGCACACACAAACTATAAAACAATTCTCCTAAATATTGTGCAATTCATCTTAATTTAAGGACCAAATTCATTAATATAAGATCTTTTATCAGATGAAACATACCACTAAAAACATAAACCAAAATTCAGAGAGAGAAATAATAGTATTAAGACAAATCATTAACCTAAACTTAACACTTTATATTAAAAGTGTATTAAAAAAATTACTCTATTGTAAATTAAATTAATCTATCTTTATAAACATATTAAATTATACTCTCTAACATATTAATTTATTTATAATTTCCTATTGACGTAACCCTTGCACCTCCTTTAGGTGCAAGTACTAGTATATCATTGCTTGTCAAATGACAAGGCACGTAGAAGAGATGTGTGTTGTCATAAATGCGATTATTATTGTTGGCCTTAACTAATATCATTATCAACCAATTCGATATTAATTGACTTAGTTGATAACATGTATGTATGTAATTTCGTAAGGTATGCGGTGGATGTGTATATGGTAGTGGTGAATGCAAAGTGGTATAGTGCGATAGTGTTGTATATTAATGAATGAATATGACATGAAATATGGATGTATAATGCAACTATGGAATATGAGATACTGGTGTGTGGTGCAATTATGAATGGTGCTTCAAAAGCTTCATACCAACAATTGCAAAGAGGTTTCATCTCATTTCAACTTTGTTATAATAGGTAAGATTGATTTTTTTGGTTTTTTTTTTGTATTTTCTAAACAAAAATCTTCGTTGTTTATTTTTGAAGACATTTCAATTCTTTTCCTTTCAAATTCAAACTTCAAACCCTATACTTTTTTCAAATTTATTAAAACAATCAACAAACCCTATATTTTTTAGAAGAAAGTTACAAAATTACAAATACAAACCCTACAATTTTTTTATTTTTTTTGTAATATTGTCTTGTTGCAACAACCTTGAGCTTTTGAAAACCACATTTTTTCATAATGTCTGCTCCAAGACCTAAGCCTAAGACCACTAAACAAGGTCAAAATGATGAAGCTTGGAAATATACTAAAGATTTTCCTAGTAGATCAAAAGGATAGGCTAAATATAAGTATTGTAAAGAAAATTTTCATGGTGGCATCAATAGATTGAAATACCATATTTCCTAAATACGCAACCATGATGCTAATCCATGTGATAGAGTAACTCCCAAGGCTATTCGTGAATGTCATGTGCAGTTAGAAACTTTTGAAGCACTAAAGGAAATGGATAAGAGGCAATAGGAGAAGTTGGTGAGTATTGGATCCCGTTCAATCAAAGGTTGGGTTGGAGAGGCTTCTTTCATGCCTCCATACCATCCTAGTGCTTCTACTTGTGCTTTTTCTAGTGGTAGTACTAGTGCCACTATTAGCATTGGTTCTAGAGTTCAAAGATCTAGGTTGGATTCATATTTTGAGCCATGAACTACTCTTGGTTCACGACCATTGTTTGAGAGCATGCCTTGGAGCAAGAAGGTACATGACGCTGCTAAAAATAATAATTGGCAAATTTGAGTACTATTGTGACATTCCATTTTTGCAACCAGGTAATTCTTTTTTATTTGATTGCTTTAAATTTAAAATTGATAATTTGTTTGTCTAATGAATTTTTATTACACGTCTTATTTAATCTATTTGTGACATGTCTCCTTCTTGGAAAAGCACGATAGATGTCGTAGCCATTTGTGGGACGGGGTTCAAAGCTCCTAATGATATTTCGTTAAGTGGCCCACTTTTGTTAGAAAATTAATGACGTGAAAGCTGAATTGCATGACTAGTGTGTGTTTAGGAGCAAAAAGGATTGCACCATCATGACCAATGGTTGGACCAATAAGAGGAATAGGACACTCCTAAATTTTATTATTTTCTACGGAGGTGATTGATCATTCTACTTCCTTAAATGTGTTGAATAATTTGAATTTAATTCAGTAATTAATATTTGTAATTTTTGATTTATTGATTGATCATTGATTTTTCTTTATTTTTAGGTTCCAACATGATCCTCAAGTCCATTGATGCTTCTGCACATAGAAAAAATGCCACATACGTATGTGAGGCCATAGAGGAAGTCATAGATGAGGTGGGTGAAGAAAACATAATTCAAATGGTGACTGGCAATATAGCAAATTTTGTTGTTGCGGTTAAACTTTTGATGGAGAGATACTTGAGCATATTTTGGTTTCCATGTGCTACCCAGTGCATTGAGTGTTGGCCCACTGAGAGGGGGGGGGGGGGGGTAATTAGACAAAANGGGGGGGGGGGGGGGGGGGGGGGTTAATTAGACAAAATCAAACTTTAGCACTTAAAACTTAATTCACTGAATCACTCGGTAGAACTGAATGCAGTAATAATGGACTCACCAAACAACTAGGATCATAAACAATAAATCATCCCAGAAAGATATAACAATCATTCAAATACATGAAACACCAGATTTAATGAGGAAACCCAATAAGGGAAAAACCTCTGTGAGAATTGTGACCCACAATAAAAATGCACCCTTATGAAGTATGTTGGATTAAAAGCTTACCTGGTTAAAGATTACAAATACATTTGCTAGATGTGACCCTATTAGGGTATTTACTCAGATCTGTTAAGATCTTCACCCTGTTAGGAGTGGCCTTGCTAAAGGACTTTAAACACCCTGATAGAATGTCACCTACGTCTAGGATTTACAAATAGGATGGTTAAATCTACTCGGTTAAGAGATTTTCTCTGTTAAAAATGCTAATAAGCAACAATATAAACTTGATCTGTAAATATAGAAACTACCTTTTCTTGAGTCAGATCCTTTATGCTCAAATGAATATTAACATCACATACTCCATTTGTCTATGCTCTAGACTATAGATTTTTGCACTTTCTGGTTCTCTTCTCTGCTTGGTAACTCTACTATGCAGCTTCTTCTGCTTCTCAATTCAACTCGCCAACATCTCCAACTCCTTAGTTCTTCATTCCTTAAATAGACAGAATTTTGCCTCTTAATCCCCTTGATTAGGTTTTCCTTCAATTGTGCTCAGTCGTTCGATTATCTTCTTCATAAATCTTAGCTCGGTAAACCATTCACTTTTACCTCGTAACTTGAACTTTTCTTGGAACTCAAACAATCGGGTTTAACCGCTTAATCTTCACCTTAGATTTTCCAATTGAATTTTCATGTCCATAGATATTCTAACAAACTTCCTTCATTCTTATCAACATCCAGATCATCATGTATTCACACTAAATTTGATATTATCAACACTTACAATCAATATCTTGTACACAGTAAACTTGCTTTGCAACTCGGTAATTGATTTCACTTTCTTCTCGGTGTCTAACTCAATCTCAGTGCTCGATAACTATGACGGACTAACACAACTCTATACTGACTGAAGCTGTCCATCTTGGTACAATAACTCAATGTATATGAAACTTAACTCTTTGCAATCTCTGACTTAATCAATCAAATGTACCAACTTGATAACATAAAATATATAGTAGCAAACAACTATACCAACATTACTTCATCATTTTCTGATCTATATTTGTCACCCATTTAACTTCTCCAACTTAAGATATGGTAACACAATAAAATCCGTAATCAATTGCTTGACATCAATGACAAACTAACAATTGATCTAACCATTTCTACAACCATGTATACTCGATATCACTCAGTCTTCATCATCTCCATCAGATCTTGAATATCTTCATTAGTTGACTAACAATCTCCCTCTTTGGCATTGATGACAACCACTATAGCATTGCTATGACAATTGATGATGACAACTCTCAATTATATAACTTGAATCCCTCTGAGTTGATAGTTATGTTTCTACTTTGATCTCCGATCTCTCAAACTCAATCTCCCTCTTAGATAAATATTCTGATTTTGTATTATACATTCTGATTCTCCTTCATGAGTAAATAATAGAAATTCATTTTCTCCCTCTTTCATCAATATCTCCCTAATGGATAAATATCAACAATTCATTCTCTCCCTCTTTGACAACAATGCCAAAGATCATACTCCTAAAAATTTCTTCCAGTAGTGGATTATACCTAACATGTACTGATAAATCATTACATACATAAATCTCCACACAACTTTAGGACTCTCCTAAAGTGTGTCATACTAGCATCAATTCAAAAATAGATATTCTAATAAAGTATAGAATTGATGCAACATGCCTCATGCATCTTAATGAATATTGGATAGGGGAAGAACCCCTAATTTACCTATGAGATACTCAAAAGCATCTTTCGGTAATGGGTTTGTAAAGATATCAGCTAGTTGTTCCTTTGAATTGACATACTCCAATATTACATTCTTCTCTTGAACTTTTTCTCTTAAGTAGTGATACTTGATAGAAATGTGCTTGGTCTTTGAATGCATAACTGAGTTCTTTGATATATTGATAGCACTTGTATTTTCACAATAAATAGTGACTGGATCTTTGATCTCCTCTTGCATACCTTCAAGTAGCTGTTTAATCCATGCTATATTTGAACAATTCATGGCAGCATCAACATATTCTGCCTCGGCAGTAGACTGTGAAATACAAATCTCCTTCTTTCTTAGCCATGTGACTAATCTTTCTCCCAAAAAGAATGCTCCTCCAATAGTACTTTTCATGTCATCAACATTTCGAGCCCAATCGACATCAGTGTAAACTTGTAGATCAAAAGTACCTCCTTTCTTGTATAGTAAACCAAAATCTTCTATGCCTTTCAGATATCTAAAAAATATTTTTACTGCAGACATATGTGTTTCCTTAGGATTAGAAGAAAATCTTTCTACAATCCCAACTGCGCGTGCTATATCAGGTCTGCTGTGAACAACATACTGCAATTTACCAATCATGGATAGGTAAACAATATTATCCACCTCTTGTGTCTCATCTTCTTTTGATAGTTTACAACTAGTAACCATAGGTGTTCCAACAGGCTTGGAATCTTCCATACCAAAGGTCTTGAGGATCTCTTTGATATACTTAGCTTGTGTAATGTAGATCCCTTTAGTAACTTTATGTATTTGTAGACCTAGAAAGAACTTAATCTCTCCAATCATTGACATTTCAAAATCTTTTCTCATCTCATCAAAAAATCCTTTACATAAGGTGTCATTGCCTCCAAAAATAATAGGGTGGTCCCACAATAGTGTGTCCCACTTTTTGGCCAACTTTGACACAGAGATCAACATTTTGAGAAAAAACTTCACTTTCGAACACCTATTGCCGCAAAACTATAAGGAATTTGAGGATGATGTAAACTAGGGTCTTTTATCATTTTATTTCTAGTTTCTAAATATATTTAAAAATAAAAAATTAAAATTCATTTTTCCTTCTCCTTCGAAAACTGGTTCTTGTGAAAAAACTATGATTTTAAGAAGTGACTGTCACTTTGAACAACATAATTTTTTTTAAAATATGATAATGATGTAATTCTTTTGAAATTATATTTGTAACTTCAATATCTAGAGGATGTAATTGGTTTCATTCATTTTGGGTCAATATTTCATATTTTATTAAGTTCTAAAGTGACAGTAACTATAATTTAGACATAAGGTCACTTTGATCACTCTAACTTGAAATGTATATATCGAAATTCAAATTTTTTTTTTATAGAAAGGTAACACAAATACCCTTTTCCTACATATTTTTCATATTTTTTTTTTGTAATTTAGTATTTTTCCTGAAGCCTTGAAGAGACAGGTTGTTGAATCGCCAAAAAAGCTATGTTTAGTTAAAGTAATATTTGAAAGTGATAACAAACTCAATATGTATTAAAATTATATTCATTAGAAAGCTTGTTCCAAATCGCATCATTTGGCATCATGTGTTTGAGGAAAAAATTTGATTTGGTCCCTGTCCCAGGCCTTGAAAGGCCAATTTTTAGGACTTTTTTTTTTGACAAGAAATTTTCATTTTAGACCCCTTCGCGCGAAGACCCCCTTCACACGAAGGGGTCTAAGGGGGTTAGAGCGAACCCCCTTAAAGCGAACCCACAAAGGAAAATTTTCTTGCTTTTTTTTGATTCATAGGGTTCGCTCGAATTGGGTCTAGTTCGAGCGAACCCCCCATTTTATCTAGTTCGCGCGAAGCCTATTAACCACTTCACGCAAAGATGGTACTTCGTGCGAAGCCATCAAAAAATAATTTTTTTTTGAAATTTCGAAATCCTTCATCCCGAAAAGTGGGACAGTGAGATCACCCAATATCATCAACAAAAAATTCAGCAATCAAAACCTTGTTGTTACTGTCACACTTCAAGTAAACATTATTGTTATCACTTGTTCTTTGAAATCCTATTTTGATTAGATAAGAGTGCAATCTCTTATACCATGCTCGGGGTGCTTGTTTCAAACCATATAAAGCTTTATGTAACCTACATACCTTGTTCTTGTTTGTGCTCTTAATGAATCCTTCAGGTTGCTCTATGTCAACTTCTTCTTCCAGTATTCCATTCAGAAATGCAGATTTAACATCCATTTGATATACATTGAATCCTTTGTAAAAAACATAAGCTAGAATTATTCTAACTCCTTCCAATCTAGCAATAGGTGAAAAAGTCTCTCCATAGTCAATACCTTCTTCTTGTGCATAACCTTTGCAAACCAATCTTGCTTTATTTCTGATAACTTCTCCATGCTCATTCAACTTGTTTCTGAAAATCCATTTATTACCAATAACATTTTTATCTTGAGGCCTAGGTACTAATGTCCATGTCTTGTTCTTCTATATTTGATCAAACTCTTCTTTCATTTCTTTCATCCAATCTTCACTATCCAAAGCATCTTTAACTTTCTTAGGCTCAAATGTAGATATCAAACATGTATTATCTCTTACCTTGCTTCTAGTCATCACTCCAACATCTTTATTTCCAATAATCTTTCTCAGGGAATGGTTCCTTCTCACATATTTTGCCAAAACAGGATCGGTAGGTCTTAGTGCATCATCTTCATCATTCGGTTGTGGAACTCCTTGTTCAACTTCCTCTTCGGTAGGTGCTCTCGGTAAGGTATTAGGAACACAAGGGTGTACATATACAAACTTCTCATAATCTTCAGGTTCCTTCTTGCTTTCTTCATCATTCTTTTTTGCAAATTCATCAATTCTCACACTTGCACTCTCCACCATTTTGTTATTAACCTTGCTCAAACATTTGTAGGCTTTACTCCTTGTAGAATATCTTAAGAATATTCCTTCTCCTTTTGAATCAAACTTTCCTTCTCTAGAATCTTTCAAGATATAACATTTTATTCCAAAAACTTTAAAGTAACTAACATTAGGCTTGTGATCATACCGGATTTCATACGGTGTCTTGTTGGTTCCTTTCTTTATTTGTACTCATTTCAATGTGTAAACAAAAATACTAACTGCTTCTCTCCAAAAGTTTTGTGATATTCCCTTTTCAATCATTAGTGTCCTTGCACAATCAACAATAGATGTATTTCTTCTCTCAGCAATTCCATTCTGTTGTGGTGTCCTCAGTGCTGACATCTATCTCTTAATTCCAAACACCTATCTCTTAATTCCATTCTCATTACAAAATAGTGTAAACTCATCAGATGTAAACTCACCTCCTCTGTCAGATCTCAAACATTTCAACTGTCTTCCTGTCTCTTTCTCAACTCTTACCTTGTACCACTTAAACATTTGAAATGCATCAGATTTTTCTTTTAAGAATATTATAGACATCATCCTAGAATAATCATCCACAAACAAAACAAAATATTTGTCTCCATAATAACTTTGAGTTCTCATGGGTCCACATAAATCAGTGTGCACTAAATCCATAATTTCTTGAGTAACATAATTCTTGCTTGAAAAGCTAGATTTAGTCATTTTTCATACTTGACATTCTATGCACATAGCATTTTCAGGTTTCTCCAATCTCGGTAGACTTGTGACTCTATTCTTTCTACTCACTTTGATTAAGTTGTCAAAATTGACATGACATAAACTTTTGTGCCATAACCAAACATCTTCAATTTTAGCAAACAGGCAAGTCTTTATAGATGTATCAAGATAAAATAAATTACCTTTAGATTGTTCTCCAATGGCAATCCGACTCTCCTTATCAATTTTTTTTACTTTTCCATGTTGAAATCAGTGACTTGTGTTATTTAGTTATGCCACACTCACCAGATCATATTTTAAACCTTTAACCCAATAAAAATCATCACACCTTGTGTTATTCAATAGAATTATAGTACCTTTTCCTTTCACATGGTATGGAGCATCATTACCAAATCTAACAAATCCTCCATCATGTTTTTCCAAAGAAATAAACTTAAGTGTGTCACCAGTCATGTGATGTGAACAACCACTATCTATAATCCATGTTTCATTTTTTCTTACTTGTGATATGAAGGATTTTGGTTCTTCTATCTTTTCTTCATCAGAATCATCTTTAATAGCAACATACACAACTTCCTCACCATCATTGTCATCTAAATCATCTTCAATTAGGTCTTCATTAGCAATATGACAAGATTTATTACCTTTGTTTTTGTAGTCTCTGAATCTTCTAAATTTGTTCTCTCTTTTTTCTTTATCCTTGTTATCGTTCTTCTCTTCACATTATTTCTCAGGACAACTTGAAGCAATATGACCAATTTTGTTGCAGTTAAAACATTTCAAGGGTAACTTACCTCGGTATTTACCTTTGCCTCTTTGTAGCCTTCTAGCCAATAAAGATTCAAATTCTCTCCCATTCTCTTCATCTTCAGAATATAACTCTTCTAGACCACTTGTACAACTATAAAAATTCTCACTAGCACTGCTCACATATCCATCATTATCTATAGATTCCTTAGTTCTTCCAATCTTCAAAGATGACTTAAATGCAGACTCAATCTTAGATGTAGTAGGCAAACTATTGTCAAAATCATTTATTTCAAATGCAGCCAACTTACCAATGGTAGAATCAAGTGAAACATTCACTTGGGGAATATATCTCAGCTCTTGTATAGCAGATACACAGATAGCATAAATCTATAGTAGGTTCTCAACATTTTTATTGTAACATCTTCCTCTGTTATGGTTCCACTAGCTCCTCTGATAGATTTGGCAATATCCTTAAGTCTAGTGTTGTACTATGTTATGTTTTCTCCTTCTTTCATCCTCATTATATCAAATTTTCCTCTGAAACTTTGTGCTTTAGCCTTCTGAACATGTTGATCTCCACCATAGGTCAAAATAAGCTTATCGATCCCACATTTCTTTTGCTGTAGTACATCCATCAAGTTCATCATGTTCCTGGTCGATAAGTTTAGAGGCTAATTCAATCATGACTTGTGTGTCTTCTTGCTTTTGTCTCTGCTCAGTGATTGTCAAAGGTGCAGTTGTAGGTGCAATATATGTATTATCAAGAAAATGAAGTCCATAGTCTCCTATACCAGACACATGCAATCTCATTCTTCTTTTCCATGTAGAGAAATGACCCCTATTCAACTTAGGTGCTTCCCTCTTATACATCTTTAGATCTTTAACTCAAGTCCTTTTAAACTTAACACTTCTAAGTAACTAGCTCTGATACCAATTGTTGGCCCACTGAGAGGGGGGGGGGGGGGGGGGGGAAAAAANGGGGGGGGGTGAATAAAACAAAATCAAACTTTAGCACTTAAAACTTAATTCACTGAATCAATCGGTAGAATTGAATGCAAGAATAACCGACTCACCAAACAACTATGATCATAAACAATAACTCATCTTAGAAAGATAACAATCATTCAAACACATGAAACACCAGATTTAACAAGTAAACCCAATAAGGGAAAAACCTCTGTGGGAATTGTGACCCACAATAAAAATGTACCCTTCTGAAGTACACTCGGTTAAAAGCTTATCTGGTTAAAGATTACAAACACACTTGCTAGATGTGACACTGTTAGGGGATTTACCTCAGATCTGTTAAGATCTTCACCCTGTTAGGAGTGGCCTTGCTAGAGGACTTTAAACACTCTGATAGAATGTCACCTATGTCTAGGATTTACAAATAGGATAGTTAAACCCACTCGGTTAAGAGATTTTCTATGTTACAAATGCTAATAAGCAACAGTATAAACTTGATCTATAAATATAGAAACTACCTTTTCTTGGGTCAGATCCTTTATGCTCAAATGAATATTGGCATCACATACTCCATTTGTCTTTGCTCTAGACTGTAGATTTTTGCACTTTCTGGTTCTCTTCTCTGCTCGGTAACTCTACTCTGCAGCTTCTTCTTCTTCTCAATTCAACTCGCCAGCATCTCCGACTCCTTATTTTTTCATTCCTTAAATAGATAAAATTTTGCCTCTTAGTCTCCTTGATTAGGTTTTCCTTCAATTTCCCTCAGTTGTTTGATTATCTTCTTCATAAATCTCAACTCTGTAAACCATTCACTTTTACCTTGTAACTTGAACTTTTCTTGGAACTCAAACAATCAGGTTTAACTGCTTAATCTTCTCCTTAGATCTTCTCATTCAATTTTCATGTCTGTAGATATTCTAACAAACTTCCTTCATTCTTATCAACATATAGATCATCATATATTCACATTAAATTTGATCTTATCAACACTTACAATCAATATCTTGTACTTGGTAAACTTGCTTTGCAACTCGGTAACTAATTTCACTTTCTTCTCAGTGTCTAACTCAATCTTGGTGCTCGGTAACTATGACCGACTAACACAACTCTATACCGACTAACTCTGTCCAGCTCGGTAGAGTAACTCGATGTATATGAAACTTAAATCTTTGCAATCTCTGACTTAATCAATCAAATGTACCAACTTGATAACACCAAATATATAGTAGCAAACAACTATACCAACATTACTTCATCATTGTTTGATCTATATTTGTCACCCATTTAACTTCTCCAACTTAAGATATGGTAACAAATAAAATCAGTAATCAATTTCTTGACATCAAAGACAAACTAAAAACTAATCTAACCATTCTACAACCATGTATACTCGGTATCACTCAGTCTTCATCATCTCCATCAGATATTGAATATCTTCATCAGTTGACTAACATTGAGCTCATGTTGGATGATATTAGAAAGCTTCCATGGGTCACTTCATGTGTAGATAAAGCCAAAAAACATTTTTAAATTTGTGTACAATCACACATGGGTCCTTAGCATAATGAGACAATGTAGGGGTAGATGCATTTGGCTCATCCTTAAATCATAAGATTTTCCACAAATTTCATCACATTATAGTCGTTGCTTCAATCAAAGGAAGCTTTGAGGCACATGTTTGTTAGTAAGGAGTGGAATAATTCACCCTATGCTGCGACTAATACATGGATTGGTGTGGTAGATTGCATTTTTGATGAGCCAGGCTTTTGGGACCTTTGTGCAAAGATCGTGCAACTAATTTTTTTTTATAAACTCTATGTTATGTTTTACTTTTAATTTATATTCATATTTTTCTTTTGTTTTCAATTTTTCTTATTTTCATTCACACTTAAGTTAACTATTAATGTTTCACAATATTTACAATTCGCAAAGCCCCTGGAAATTGTCCTATGAGTTGTTAATGAGGAGAAGTCCACTGTGGGCTACATATATGAGGGCATGGATAGGGCCAAGGAGGCCATTAGATCTATCTATGGAAGAGATGAGGGTAAGTATCATTCCATTTGGGGGATAATTGATAGGAGATGACACCTCCAACTTCACAAGCCCATCCATGTAGCCGTTTATTACCTCAATCTATCATTCCATTTCTGCCCTGATTTCAAAGCAGATGAGGAGGTTCTTAATGGTCTCTACTCAGTTGCAGAGTGGATTTTGACTGGTGATACTGAGGTGAGTACTATCATTTGTGAGATATATACCTTCGATAATGCACAAGGGTATCTCTTCTCTCATCAAATTTGCAAAATCGGCCAGACAAAATTGCAGCCAGGTAAAAATATATTTTAAATGCATAATTTGATATTATAACTTAAAGACAAAGTTGGAAATGAAACCAATTTTTTTTCATTTTCGTATCTCGGATAGATGGTGGAAAATGTTTGGGCCTAAAACACCAAACTTACAGAGGATTTCCATTCATATATTGAGCCCGCTGTGTAGTGCTTTGAGTTGCGAGCATAATATGAGTATGTTTGAGCATATACACTCCAAGAGGCATAATAGACTATCCATGAAGAGGTTGAATGATCTAGTATTTTTTCATTACAACCTACGTCTTAGAAAAAGACAAATTTTGGATAGTGACACCACCCCAATCACACTAGAGGAGGTAGATCCATAATCTGAGTGGATCAGTAAGGCTACATATCTTCTTTAGTGACAAGGATTTTGGGTGGGTCAACTGGGAATATAGAGATGTTGAGGTTTTAGCCATGGAAAAAGAGGAGGAAAGAGCATGAGCAGACACATGAACAATTGGTATTGGTGAGGGTGGCACGTCACAGGTAGAGATTATAACTGCTAATTCATCTAGGACTTACCTTAGATGCCTTTGTAGGAGGGATGCAGGTTCCATTGAGGCATAGGACTTGTTTTTGATTTGATATATGTTTGGAAAATTTGATGTCATGGATTTCATATTCCATGAGTTTTGTATACATTTGACAATATTTATAATCTAACACTAAGACATTTGGGCACATTTTTTGATGAATGATCATCTCTTTTCTGACGATACTTTGTCTAAATTTTGACAAAAAGGTACCAAGCAATTTGTCAGAAACTCCGATGCTGAATTGTTCATCGCACTAATGATGAAGATACGTCAAAATTCAGTTTGGTTTGAAAGTGAAATACTCTGATGAATAAGCTGCGCCTCCGAAAGGACTTGTCATCGGATGATCAACATTTTTGATGATATTTTCTGGGGGTAGTCGTCAGAATTCCAATGATGATCCAAAAGTATGCACCGATGAGGATGTTGTACCTTCAATGCAAAAGGTCGTCGAACGTACAACATTTTTGACAATATTTTTTGAGGGTAGTTTTTGGAATTCTTACGACTATCCCAAACTATGCGCTGATGAGGATGTTGTACCTCTGATGCAAAAGGTCATTAGACATTCACTATTATCATTGGTCATTACTGGGAAAATCCATCAAAATTGCGATGAGCACCCCCATTTTACTTCGACAGTAATGGTGTGCCTCTGACGCAAACTTTCATAAGAGGTACACCATTATTTTTGAAGCATTTTGGTGGCTTACGTCACAATTGCGATGAAAGTTGAACAATTAAAAAAATGTATACCCTGGTAGGCTGTAGTAGTGATTCACTGTAACAGTCAATACTCTCACGAATGACCTCAATAGGCCTTATTGCATCATTATTTTTTATTCTTGAAAGAATATAAACTATTAATTACAAAGCACATTGGAAAAAACATCATTTTATGCAAACAATTTGGAAAACATAAAGGTCTTGATCATGATTACAAAATTAAATTACCTCAGTATCTAGAGTTAGTGTATCTAACCCTATTTGAAAAAAATCATGTCATCCTACCCATGGAAAAGTATGCAAAAATATAACATCAAGAGGTTATAATAGCTCTTGAAAATTAAAGAGAGGAAAAAAAACTTGAAAAATATATAGATTTATACCTTCTCACACAGGTTGTATTGATCCTTCTTAAAGAAAATATTAACATCAATGGATTTAGCCCCTAGTAACAAAATGAATAAGAAATGGTGAGTTATTTCCATGCAAACCATACTAAAAGTCAGCCATCAATGAGTCTTTGAAGGGTAAACATACCTTAACTGTTCCTCTCCTAATGTTTAACCAACATTTATCAACAACTACATGTTAGCTTATGTGGTAGAAAGTGAAACATTTACTCAAACAAATTACAAGAATATAAAATTAATTTAGTCAATAATTTAGGTAATTTAGTCAAATTACCTGGCTTCAAATATATCCAAACCGCTAATAGATTCCTTCTTCTCGCAATTCTATTGAAGACAAAATACTGAAGTTGTCAACTGATCTGATGATGTCAAGTATGACTTGAAGATTTGGATGTCTAAAAGATAGGAAGAGAGAGAGAGAGAGAGAGAGAGAGAGAGAGAGAGAGAGAGAGAGAGAGAGAGAGAGAGAGAGAGAGAGGG
>MU226341.1:835852-901192 GCA_018584345.1 Thuja plicata | reverse complement strand
TCTCTCTCTCTCTCTCTCTCTCTCTCTTGCTGTCTTTGGGGCATCCGATGCTTCAAGTGATTGGAGGATAAAAACACAACTATTGATGAAAACACTAATATGACAAAAAAAAAAACTCAATTCAAATAGATGCATAGAGTGCATGTGTACATCATATGATATATGCATACATAAAAATAAAAACCCTACTCTATAATAGTTGAATATTTGAAGAAAAAAATAAAACATGAGGTAAGTTGTAGGAGGGAAAGAGTGCAAAGGGAAACAGATGGACGATGAAGAATAAGAGGAACCTAATGATCAAGAGGTTCTAGATGTTGAGGTAGAGATGGAAGACAAAGATGATGATGAAGAATTACCTAAAAAGGAAGCAACACATAAACTGAGCCACCTAAATTGAATATCAACTAAAAAATTAAGCATCCACTTATGCATCCAACTACATGAAATGTAAAGCTGAAAATTGATGAAGATAACATGATATATTAATATTTAATTAATATTTTAATGAACATTGAGTCAATATACCAAAGTATTAATTGTTTTAATATTCTTGTATAGTTGTCACAAAAACCGGATTTTGAGAGAACTCTTTGTAAATCATCATTGCATAAGCTCTGCAACTTAATATAAACTAAGAAGTTTTTGACCAAACAAAACAAAAATAATAAAATCCTTAATTATAATTTTAAATTGCTTGATCATTGATGTAATTCAAACTAAAATTACACAATTTCAACTGGCAACAAGGGCATACACAGTCAGTCAATATAATGATTGAGATAATTCCTGGGAACATAAAACACACAGATAAGGTATAACCAAAATCTTGAATTACCTGATTCATCCCAATCCAAGAAGTGCATTAAACTTATGTTACAATATACACGATGCTACAATGAAAATTACAAGACTAATAACATAAAAAAATTTATTTCATAAGCAATCCAAGAATTCATTACAGACATTGAACATGATATCACAATGAAAATTATAGCACTATTAACATAAATATCACAAACCTTGAATCGAGCTTGAGAATCTATCTCAAGTTTTGGATAGAACTCATGCTCTTCCAAAGAGAACTCAATTTTCTTCAAGGTAGCAGTTTTTGGTGGTAAATTTATATTAGGCTCTCCATCAATGTGAGTACCTAGAAAAAAAAGTATTATAAGCATGCCCAGGACTGAATAAGAAACACAGTTCTTCCATGTAGGTTTACAATATCCAGTAAGTTGCGGCATGTTCATAGCCATTTTAGGATTAAGTAATATTGAGGGGGGGGGGGGGNTTCATAGCCATTTTAGGATTAAGTAATATTGAGGGGGGGGGGGTGAATCAGTATTACAACACTTTAAACTTAATCTTATCAAATTCCAAATTAACTAGATAATTTCTGAAATGAAAAGAACATAAACACAAAGCACATAACTCATAACACCATGAATTTGTTCTCGAGGAAACCCTGTCCAAGGGAAAACACCGGCGGGGATGGTACCCACAAATATGCACTAAAAGTATTATGTCCCTATTAGGAGACCTAGCCCTATTAGGAGATAATTATTACATTAGTACATTTCCTTGTTAAAGGAATACAAAACCCTGTTAAAGGTATATACTGAACTCACTGCTCATACAATCAGTGATAGACAATACCATCACCAATTGACGAAGAGTATCAGATAGTGAAATAAAAAGGAAAAGGAGGTCCAAGAGGAGGTGGAATTTCCCCTCCAATTATCCCAGGATCAGAGAGAACTCTACCAAGAAGAGTTTTTGAATGATGATGATTTCATTAAGAGTGATGAACTCAAGAACTTTCTCATTTGGAGAAAGCAACAAGAGATTGGATTCCAATTGCAGATAAATGAGGGTGCTAGTCTAGGGGATGAAGCCTTGTAGGCTTTGAAGGCCTATGATCCTAACTCTGATACCATCATAGTAGAAGAGGCTATAAAATTGGTGAAGTTCAGTGGGATGTTACTTGTTTCGAGATGGGATCTAACCTCTAAATTCATCATAGATCAGATCAGGAAGAAACCAGAGGCTCAATTTTCCTCAGAGACTCAGATATGAGAGATGATAAGAGGCTTTGGATATGATCCCAAATCCAAAACCCTTTACATGTGGTATTTAGCCCCAAGAACTCAGAAGCCATCTCTGGGTAGTGTAGAGGAGAAGACGAATGGGGAAAAGATCATTTGGACTGTCCAAAATACCTCTGATCTGGAAATATCCAAGGCTGTCACTCATTTTTCCCGCCTAAATGAAGAAAAAATAGAGAAATTATCCCAAATATATGGAAGGCTCTTTGATGAGACAATTGCCTTGGAAAAAGATAGAGAGAAGGGCCTAATGAAGATCAAGGCATTGCAAGAGAAAGTGGAAGCTCTGAATAAACAGTTGGAAGAGGCCTCCAAAGCTCTTCCTCCTCTAGCTCAAAAGGTTGAAGTTGTGCAGTCTGATGTCACTAAGGAATCTGCACAAGAAACAAAGAAAATGGATAAGGATAGAAATGAGGTTTCCCTCTCATAATTTTTGAATATATTGCAACATAGGATAAGTGTTCTTAAGAGAAAATTGGATGCAGTTCACAAGGCATACATCAAGTTTCTTGATCTGGAAAAGGAGGTAAAGGACCAAATAATAACTCTAGACCCTTTGTTCAGTGTATGGTCAGGCAAAGGATCTTTATTTGAGAGGATATAGGCATTGAAACCCCACAGGATAGACCTTCCAGAATCAATATGCTAGGTGGGAGAGATGATAGAGAAGATTGGCACATCTTTATCCTTTTTAAAGGGAAGGCCAATCAGATACAATCAAGGCTAGCTATGTTTGGTCTTTACTTTAAAAAGTTCACCCCCCCAATCAGAAAAGATAATGATGAGGTGAAAGAAGTTGAGGAATGAAGAGGATAATTTGACACCTTGCTGCCTAAGAAGGAGGTTTTCCTATCAGAGGATATTGTTTTAGATATGGACAGGTTCAATAAAGCCCTAAATGAAGCATTTAAAGTTGAAATAGACTTTGTCAAGTTTGTTGCAGATGTAAGGGCTATTACTGATGCTAGGTGGGAAAGAAAACTGAAGCAGTTGTAGGGTATTAAATATTTTAATTTTCCAATAGAGGAGGAGGTTATACTTTGGGTCAACAACACAAATACCAAGAAGAAGAATCCAACAACAATAGACCTGGATGTAATATATGAGGAATGAATGGCACTTGGCACCTGATCAATGAGCACATGGAGGGTAATTATCATCAAGAATAGTGTACGTTAGGATGTATTGGTAGTCACTATGTCTCATAAAAACTTTCAAAAGTTATCCTGAATATCTGCGGACAAAGGTGCCAACTGCAAAAGATCTAGATGATTGCAAATCAGCTACTCAAGTTTTCTTCCTCCACCGACTAAAAGTTGTAACTGTTTTTGTTTTCTAGTGATTTTTTCTTTTCCTAGCCATCTGAAGCTTGTTTCATCCTATTTCTTTCAGGATTCCAAGATGGCTAGTGTATACTATAAATATAAAGTTGTAATGTATTGTTAAGGAAGGTGAATTCACAACTGCAAAGCAGTTTTCTGATTTTTTGTTTGTTTTAAGGATTTTGTCATTCTAAATGTATTGAACAGAGATATTTTAATAAAATACAGTTTAATTCCTTTTGCATATATGTGATGTATTCATGTGTTTTATTTGAATTATCATGTATTGAGTTTGTAAGGCAAGTTCAATATATTGTTTACAAGGTAGATGTGGGATTGTTCTTAAGTTTCTTCCAAGGGAGGGGTAATTCTTAAGGGTAGCTTCAGAGGGTTAAATATTTGCATAAGAATTTGATACATAGATATGGAAATGAGAAGATGACTTGTAAAGCATTTCATCTGGGTTCTAAGTGTGTTATCATTAAAAGGTTTCTATGAATATATATTTCTTTTGACTCTTTTCCCTGGATTAGGCACTGGTCTAGATTTGAATAGTAGTTATCACCATCAAACCTTGAAAATTTAAACAATATTTTTATTTTCTATTTAAGAACATAGATGTATATGATCTATAGTGAAGAATACATACACTATTGTTGATTCATTTAAGAACTGAATCATTAGGTCTGCCTACTTGAGTTTGAAACTCGAAGAGAAGAAGGACGAGAATCCTTATTTCACTAGTATTTTCTCTTGTCAAGTTCATAGTTTGGCTTGTAAAGCTCTGCATAATATTGGTTGTTAGCATTTGTAGAATTTCTTATCAACAGTTGTAGTAAAAGGCATGAGAAAATCATTGTGAGAAGCTAATCCACTGTGTGATTTATTGAGAAGCAGTAAATCAAGAGAGGTACACCCGTCTAAGTCTGTGGAGCTCAAAGAGAAGAAGGATAAAATCCTTTTTAATTAGACTTTTACTTCTTTGAATCAAGAGTTGGGAATCTAAGAGTCAAGCATAAATGCTTTATTAGGATTCTAGAATAAAAATCTCTAACAAAATGGTGACTCTGCTAGGGAGAAGTGGGTTTTAGCAATAGGGTTTTAAATTTCATAGAGACTAACTTTCTATTCCATTTCTTGATCATTTTGTAAAATTTTCCCATACTTGTTGTGGGTGGCGACTCTATACTCTATGCATTTCAGTTTTGGTTAGCATATTGAAATCTTGAAAGTTCTTGTCTAATTTAAAATGAGTCGACAAAGAAATACCAGGTCCTATTATAGAAATAATCCAAAGAGTAACATAGGAGAAGAGCTCCATACACCTGGTAAGAAACAATGGTCTAGAAGAGGTAGGTCAAACCATAACTCCCCCAAAGTTTCAAAAGGGAGAATGGAAACCCCTGTCCCTGAGAGAGTTTCATCTTCATCTGAATGTGTTGAGAATTCAAGGCCAGTTGGTCCTTATATAGCTAATGCATCTTTTGATCCTTTTAGAGATGGAGAAATGACTGATGCAGGCTTCTTCTCTACCCAAGAAACTCTAGATCAACAAGGAGAAACGTCTACTACTGAGACTGCATCCTATGATTTTGACAAATTGCATGATGAAGTTCTAGCCTTGAGAAGAAAGGATTGTGAGCAATTGTTAGAAATAGAAAATGCAAGGAAGAAGCATGAGAAAGAAATTTAAGAGTTGTTGGTTGAAAGAGAAGAAGTCTTGAAAAAGACTAAGAACAATGAGCTTAAGGCCAAAAGTTTAAATGAGGAGTTCAAAGGTCTGAATGAAGATTTGTTTGTTAATCTTGGAGCCTTGAGGCAACAAGCTGCTAATAGCAAATCAAATTCTAAGAAAGATGAGTTTGAAGAAGAAGGACCTATTTTGAGGTGGTTGCATCCATATGAGATTGAGAAGAATGTAGAGCTCAAGAAGAAAAACAAGGATGCATCTGATAAGGGAAAGAAAAAAGTTGTTGGCATAAGCATAAATGAGCCTAAACAAGACAAAGTTACCCCTGCTGGTATTTCCCAAGTTGACATAGAACTGGAACAAGCTAGAAAAGATAAGGAAGATTTAGCTAAGCAGCTAGAAAAAATGGAGTTAGAGGCTGCTGCAGCTAACATGAAAATGAGAATAGCTTTCCTACATGCTACTACAAATACTACTGCAAGTAGCGCAGTGCCAGTTGCCACTGGGACACTACAACAAAACCCACCAGGTGGTTCAAAGCCAAGTGCTCAAATTTATGGTTCTAAGAAAGGTGCCCCTCAACCTACTCAAAACCAAGGAGGTGTAGCAGGCACAAGTGGAAATAATACCCTTGGAAATTTTCAAAGAATACCTGTCCATTTCGATAGATATCATCCTCTATTCTTTGATGGCATTCCTGGTCATCCAAATATGATCCCAAATGAGGTAAGAGACCAAATCCATAGGTTCACTGGTAATAATGTTGTTACTTGTGAAGAACACTTGAAATATTTTATTGACAAGATCACTGACTTTGAGATTGAGCATGAAGATGTTATAGTGAAATTTTTTGTCCAATCTATGATAGAAGATGCTAGGGACTGGTTTATGAATTTTCCTGAAGGTAGCATAACATCTTGGGATGAATTTGTCTGATCTTTTAGGGAAAAATACCGTGAACGTGTCAATTCAAGGTACATGTTGAATGAATTCAATAATATCAAGAAATTCCCTAATGAAAGCATGGCTGATTTTAACAATAGATTTCAGAAAGCCATGAACAAGCTATTTCAGGTCCTAAGATTAGATGAGCAAGTTTGTTTAACCACATACTTCAATTCTGCTGATGGGAAGATGTCCTATCTTCTTAGGGATAAGAACCCACATACTCTGAGAGATGCCTACAAAACAACAATAGATATTAAGAGTAATAGACAAGCCTCAGGAAAGATGGGGAAGAGAGAGGATGGTAAGTTATGGAAGGAGACAAGGGGACAAACAAGAAAACCTGTTAAAGAGGAGGATAGTTTTGATAAGTTTATGAGTGTAGTAAAGGATCTTACTGCCAAAATAGACAAAAATGATAAAGTTTTTTATGACAATAAATATTAGTACCAGAGGTATGATAGACATCCAAATCTGAGGGACATTCCATATAGAAAAAATTGGAAAGATGGCAAGCCCGTCCCTGAAAATCAAGAAAACCAGAAAAAAAAGGAGAGCCCTGACCCTCTAAAGAGAAATAGCACAAACAATGTGGAGAATACCCCTTGGCATGCCCCTTGTATTATGCCTCACTCTTCTTACCGGTGTTTTGTAGCCCAAGCTCTAGCTGATCAAATGGAGGAGGGAAATGAACAGACAGGTTCAGGACAAGAAGGCCCTACTGTCAATATGTTTACTATAAGAAGACCTTATCCATGGTCTTCAGAAGATAGTGAGCCTCTTGAAAATTTAAGTAATAAAGGAGGAAAGTACCTAGAATACCAGCCACAAGTTTTTTTTGATTCATATGATGAAGCTGGTATTATGCCACAAAGAACTATTAATGTAGTAGGTGATGATAATGAGCATCCCCATTTTAGACTACCAAGTGATGAGGAAAAGAGATCTTTGACCATAGCAGCAATAAATCAGGCTAAGAGTGCATATAATTTGAGAAACAAAAGGGTGGAGCTTGGTCAAGGCAAAATTTCTTCTGTATTCATTAAAGAAGATGCCCCACAAGTTACTGTAGAATCTCTTGCTAAGGATAAAAAAGAAAAGAAAGCTACAAAACAAGAAAAATCCTCTTCTGCCCAAAAGGAGAAAGAGGAAGTGAGAGTAGATGAAAAAAGTGTTGCTGACAAGACCAAGAAAGGTAAGAGAATAACTAATGTGTTTTCTGAATTACCTGAATTTGACATGAAGCATGCTTTTACACAAATGAAAGTATCAGTTCCACTAATGGAAATGTTGAAGATAAAAGAGCACAGAGAAGTTGCAATGTCAATTTTCAAAGGGATTGAAGATATCCCTATTCCAAACAAGAAGGAGAATAAGAAAAGGGAAGTTTCCTTTAAGCCAAACACCCCTATATTGTATGTGGGTAACATGATTACCCAAGAGCCATCTCAAGTGGATCTATTCTATGTTACTTTGTTAATAAGTAACAAGCTGGTCAAAAATTGCATGATTGATTCTGGTGCTGCTGCCATTGTTATGCCATATTAAGTAATGAATGAATTAGGAATGAGTGTGGACACTCGTTATGTGAGATTCTATGCCATGGACAAAAAATAGGTCCCTTTAGTAGGAAATTTGAAGGGATTTGAGGTAAAGATAGTTGTATTTCCTGAGGCCACATACAAGATGTATGTGGTTGTTGTGGATACTCAATCACATTATGGCATGCTGTTGTCAAGACAATGGGTTGCAGTAGTAGGGGGACATGTACAATTGGATCTATCCTATGCAACAATCCCAATAAATGGGAATTAAGTGAAATTGTATAGAGAGCCACGTGCACCAGTCACTATTGAAAAGGTACCAAGTGATAAGATCAATTGTTGTGTTTAGGTATACATGGAGAACTTCAGAGTGGATAAAATCTTGTCAGAATGCAGAAACAATGATCCATTGGTGGAGGAATTGAACAAACAATAAAATGGCCTGTGGAAGATGTATTTTTATGGAGCTTGTTCAAAGGAAGGATCAGGAGCTAGTGTCCTATTCATTTCTCCATCAGGTACCACTTTCAAGTATCCCTTCTTATTATCTTTTCAATGTACAAACAATACTGCTAAGTATGAAGCCCTGTGTTTAGGGTTAAACATAGCATCTAGGCATGGTATCAAATGCTTAAAGGTTTTTGGAGACTCTGAATTAGTTGTAGCCCAGGTTAGATCCAAATATGTTGTAAAAAATGATAGGTTAAAATTGTACAAACATGCAGTCGGGGATCAAATAGAACTGTTTGATGCTTTCAACATTAATTGGGTTAAAAGATCAAAAAATATTATGGCTGATTTCTTGGCCAATGTTGCTCTAAAAAGAGATGATTCAACTTTGACTGGGGTATCTATTGTAGAGGTGAAGAACATACCACTTGGGCCAAATAATGTTTATAATTGGCAAGTTTTTGAGGATGACCAAGATATCCTCAGGTTTGTACAATGCCTGGATCAATTTGAGGTTCAACATGTAGATTGTAATGCTTTGGTTGAAATAGTTGATGGCAAGGACATGGTCTTTGGCAAAGAAGTGGTCCAGCTGAGTTCAAATCAGATACCCAAGGGGTTAGTGGAACTAGAAGCATTATTCAATGACCAAGATAATTTTATGTCTAAAAAGAGCAATGCCAAATCGGAGGACCTTGAAGAGGTGAACCTGGGATCAGAGGCAACACCTCAAAATGTGTACATTGGAAGGAATTTAGATCCCCATGTCAGGACAAATTTAATAAAGCTATTAAGAAAACACAAGCAGGTGTTTGCATGGTCCTATGAGGATTTGAAGGCTTACAGGGAGGACCTACTTCAACATGAAATCCCATTGAAGCCAGAGATTAAACCATTCATGCAAAAGCAGAGGCATATTAATCCATTATTGGCCCCCAAAATTAAACAAGAACTAATGAGGTTGAGAGAAGAAGGGATTATCTAGCCTATTAGACAATAAACTTGGGTGTGTAATCTAGTCCCGGTCAGGAAGAAAAATGGTGACATAAGGATGTGTGTGGATTTCAGAAATCTGAACTTAGCATCTTTGAAAGACAATTATTCTTTGTCAAATATGGAGGCAATGTTGCATAAAGTCGTTGGTTGTAACTTATTGTCCATGATGGATGGTTTCTCAGGGTATAACCAAGTACTAGTGAAGGAGTCATAATAGTTCAAAACTGCATTTACAACCCCTTGGGGAACTTATGTGTACATTAGGATGCTTTTTGGTTTAATGAATGTAGGGGAAACATTCCAAAAAGCCATGGATGTTGATTTCAAAGATTTTATTGATTTATTTATGGTTATTTATCAGGATGAATTGACAACATATTTTAAAGAAGAAAAGGATCATTGTGATAATCTTGAAAAGGTATTTATTAAAGTTGTTGAGTATGGTGTATCTCTGAATCCTAAGAAGTGCCAGTTTGCAGTAACAGAGGGAAAGTTACTAGGGCACATTGTATCAAAGGAAGGAGTAAGGATTGACCCTTAGAGGATAGAGGAAATACAAAAGGTCTTTTCCCCTAAGACTGTCAAAGGAGTGCAGTCTTTTTTAGGAAAGATAAATTTTGTCAGAAGATTCATCATTAATTTTGTAGAAATTGTTAAATCCATAATAATTTTTTTGAAAAAAGATGCCAAGTTCTAGTGGGATGATGAGGCATAGTCTGCCTTTGATAAGATCAAGAAAGAAATCCAAGAATCCCCTGTCTTGAGGTATTTTGATTATAGTAAAAACTTCTCACTTTTGTCTTTTGCATCTTTTCATACAATAGTTGATGTTTTACTACAAAAAGATGAGGAAGGACATGAACATCCTATTTCATTTTATAGCAAGTCACTCCAAGCTACAACATTTAATTATGAGGTGATGGAGAAACAAGAATATGCTTTAGTCAAGGTTGTCAAGTCATTCAGGCCTTATCTGGTTTGTTTAAAGGTAATAGCATATGTACCTCATGCAACTTTTAAAGATATTCTTACCCAGTCAGAGGTTACTGGAAAAAGATGCAAGTGGATAAATAGGGTGTAGGAGTTCAATATAGAAATCCCTATCACAAAACTAGTAAGAGGATTGGGCTTAGAAAATCTCATGACAGAAGAGAATATGGATTTAGTACAAGTGAACAATATGGAGTTGCGAGACCTATCCCTCACTAGCATTGAAAGCCAGCCATGGTATTCTGATATTGTATACTTCCTCAAGAATGCTAGGTGACCTGATACTATGAGTGACAATAAAAAAAGGTCTATAAAATTGCAATCCTAGAAATATACCTTATTACAAGGAGAGTTGTACTGGAAGAATAGAGATGGTGTCCTCTTGTTGTGTCTAGATGAAAGACAAGCTGATAGAGTGTTGAAAGAAATGCATGTAGGCTTGTGTGGGGGACATTTCTCTGCTATGACAACTGCCCATAAAATTTTGAGGGCTGGTTACTATTGGCCTTATATTTTAAGAATTCTTTTAGCTTTGTGCAAAAGTGTGAGCCTTGTCAAAGGTTTTTCTTCAAAATTGAGAATTTTACGAGCTTTATTGTTAAATCCAGTGCAGGCTCAGGCCCCTTTTACCATGTGGTGAATTGACTTCATTGGAGAATTTGCAGAAAATTCTAGTGGTGGACATAGCTGGATCCTAGTTGCTATAGACTACTTTACAAAATGGATTGAAGCAATCCCTACAAAAGGAGCTACTAGTAAAGTTGTCATTGATTTCTTGATGGAAAATGTTTTGACTAGATTTGATGTCCCTTTAAAGATAATAGCAGATAATACCAAGTGTTTTAGGTCTTTAGAGTTTCAAGAGTTATGTGATGAGAATGGAATTTTCATATCTTATTCCTCTCCATATCATCCACAAGAAAATGGACAGGAAGAATCAAGCAACAAGAGAATTATGCAAATCTTGAAAAAAAAATTGGAGGCAAACAAGAGAGCATGGAATTCAAAGCTTAAATTAGCCTTGTGGGCTGATAGGATGACAATTAAAGTGGCTAATGCTAAGTCACCTTTTGAGCTAGTGTATGGAGTACATGCCAGGTTGCCTGTGAATAACTTTCTGGCTGTTTACAATTTTATCATGGATCAAGAGCTAGAAGTAAATGATGCTCTACAAGATAGGATGATCCAATTAATTGATCTTGATGAAAACAGAAGGGAAGGACAGAAGAAAAATATAAGAAATCAACAAAAGATGAAGTACTTGTTTGACAAAAGGGCTAGTACCAGAAAATTCCACCCAAATGACATGATATTGCAATGGAATGCCAGGGCAGAGGATAAAGGAAAGCACAAAAATCTTGAGTCTTTATGGTGGGGCCTTTTATTATTCATCAAGTATTTGGGAAGGATTCATATTTTCTAAAATAAATGGATGATGAGGTGTTTGAATTTCCAGTGCATGGACAATTCTTAAAGCCCTTCTCCAATTAGTTCTTCTTTCCATGGACAGTAGTCTTGTAGTCTATGTATAGGTGTGTTTCTTTTCTGCAATAGGTTAGTGTAGTTGTGGTATGCCATCCTAGAGATCTAGTTTCTTGCATTGAACTTGCATTCAAAGCATCCTCGGATAGAGCCACTATTGGTTTTATTTTAGGTATTCTGAGTCATGTTTAAAATTTTGGTTCCCAGTGTCAGTAGTTGTGCCTTAGCATCTGATATTTTCAAGAGGCCGCGCAAAAAATTCTTCAAAACATCTATGTCCCAAGGAATTTCTTCTCTAAAAATGCATGAAAGTGTAAACCTTAAGTCCCAATTGTCTTTGGTAGGGTTTATGTTGCCCAGTTAGAAAAAATGTGCCCTAGAGTCTTATGTTTTTGGGTTGATCTTAATGAGCATGTCTTTTAAGTCTCTAATTCTCGCCAGGTTGGAAGTTAGTTCTTTTCATTCAGCGACTTGGCACAACAGTTATCTCCAAGCCTCCTAATTAATGGCAGTTAGTAGAAAACATTCAGCGATCTAGCAACAAGCTTATCTCTGGATCTCGTAAAGAAATGGTTAAGTCATCTAAGATTCAGAGATCAAGCGCAGAATGTCGATGCTGGCTTAGATCAAAGGCTATCGCTGAATCTCATGAGTTAAACCAAGGTTAGTAAAACTTTCAGCGAATTGGAGATCTCCTTAGTCTCTGAATCTCTAGAAGAGACCGTGGTTAAGTATAACATTCAGAGATCACGAGACTTGTATTGGCACTAAATCTCTAAATAGGAGCTGAGTTAACTTAAATCTTAAGAGATTAAGCACTGACCGTTGATGCAATCTCAGATGTATGGTTAGTGCTAAATCTCTAGATAAATAAAGACAAGTAGAAATAATTCAAAAAAAAAGAGATATAAGACCAATTTGGGTTAGATGCTGACATGTGTCCAGGAGGGAAATTAGATGAGTGGTTGGTGCTAAGTCTCAGAACAAAACCTGAGGTTAAGAATTTATTCAGCGATCTAGTGAAAGCCTTTATCTCCAAGTCTCCAGATTAAATCATGGTTAAGAATTTTATCTAGAGATCATGAGATTTCCTTTATCTCTAAATCTCAGAATAAACTTTGAGTTAGATAAAGTCTTGCAAGATCTAGCGAGGGTTGTTGATATAAAACAAGATGAGCGGTTGGCGTTCAATCTCTGAATTAAACTAAGGTCAAGCAAATAATTTAGCAACTCAATGATACATGTTATCTCTAGATCTCGAGATCAAATCAGAGTTGAATTAAGTATTCAGAGATTACAAAATTTATTTATCTCCCAATCTCCAAATAAACTCAAGGTTAGGAAAATCATTCAGAGACTCGGCGAGGATCATTGATCAAAGAAGAGATGTGTGGTTGTTGCCAAGTCGCCAGATATAGTCAAAAGGTCAGAGTTCATTCAGTGATTATGAGTTAATGGGCTCAGATGCATACACGTGTCCAAGTGGTCGGTCAAATTGATGGTTCATGCTGGATCTTGAATTAAACTTGAGGTTATGTATTTCATTCAGCGATTTAGCGATCAAGTCTATCTCTGAATCTTGGAATTTGACCAGAGTTAGCATGAATATTGGGAGATTCAAAGATGTAAGTTATCTCTAAATCTCAGAATGAACAAGGGTTAATGTTGAGTCTAATGAAAGATCAAATGTGAGCCATTGATGTAAAGTAGTTCCTGCGGCTATCTTGTGATCTCGTAAAGTGACTGGAGTTAAACAAAGCATTCAGCGACCTAGAGAAAACATTAGCTCTAAATCTCTGAATTAAATCATGGTCAATTCAAAGTGGGTAAAGTTACATTATGAGATCTAGAGATACAAAGAGATTAATTACTCAAGGTTAAAAGGTGAGCCAGATGTAAATTTTGTATGGTTGTGTTTGAATTGTGTGGCTGGCGATGAATCTCAGAATAAAATCAGAGTTAAGTGAATCATTTAGAGATTCAGTGAGGACCGTTGATGAAATACAAGATCTAGGGTTGTCGCTTGATCTTGTGATATAATCCAAGTCAAAAAAATCATCCAAAAATTCATAGATTACCTTATCTCTGAATCTTGAGATCAAGCTTGGGTAAAGAAAGGTCAAGTTAAGGTACATTCAGAGATTAAGAGATGTCTCATGTGCCAAGTCTCTGAATATAACCATGGGTAAAGAAATCATTCAGCAACCTAGAGATTATTCTTATCTCTGAATCTCCAGACCAGAATCAGGTTAAGATAAACATTCAGAGATTAGCAGATTTAGTTGGTCACTGAATCTCCAGATTGAACCTGAGTCAAGTAAAGGAATGCTCAGATTAAATATGAACCATTGATCAAGAATCAGATGAGCGGTGTGCACTGAATTGCTTGATTTAACATGAGTGGCATGAAAGATTCAGATATTATGAGATAAAGCATAGGCACCAAGTCTCTAGATAAACCCTGGAGTTAGTGAAGTGTTCAGCGACTTGGAGAAGACATTATCTCTGAATCTCCGAATTGAACCATGGTAAAGAAGAGTGTAGTGAGATGCTGAAAGGTTAATGTCGTGCCATTACAAGGAAATAAAGTAAATAACCATGATTGAGGAAAGATAGGAGATCCTAAAAAAGTACAAGTACTCTTTTGAGTTGTCAAAAAGCAAGAAAATCAAGCCAATCAGCTATCGTTTAGGGATTTTTAACATTTTATAAGGTTTTAAAAGCGAAAATAAATCATGACCTTTTTCCAGCTCTCAATTCAAATTCAATTACCTGTCAACTTCAAATGCCACGGTTAACACATAATTGATTTCAATACATGCAAAGTAATTGCTGAAGTGATTGAGCAACGACATTCAGATCTCTCGACTAGATTGATGCATTGATTGTTCAATTATAAATTGACTCAGCACTTTTACATTCTGTTTATCATAATTTTCAGAAGAGCGGAGTGAGAATTTGCGAAGCTGCAGAGATTTGTGAAGAGGAGCTTGTTTCAGCGAGAGATAATTTAAAGACATGAAAACATGAGTCAAGCATAATCAAGCAGGGATTCAACCAGTGGGGGAAGCAAGGATATAGGGGAAGAGCAAAAGGTGAAGAGGAATTACTCAAAAGTATTCATCACATTGCTTCCAGGGTCTAGTTAGAACAAAAATATTAGTGATGAACTTTTCCATGACCCCATGTCTAATTGTAGGGATCCCATTACCCCAGGTTGTACTGGTTACCATTTTTTCAATTATTTCTATAGCAATAGAACTAGACAAATCCCTGTTTGTAATCCTTGGACATTAGGTCTAGCCAAATTAATAGTCCCAGATGTTTTCCTAGATTTTGACTTGCTAATTGAGTTATCTAGGAAATATGATACAGTCTCTAAGACTATTAGAAAGCATGATGAGACAGCCCTAGTCACCTTAGATAGGGATTCCTTCATGAAAGCCTTTGGTATTTATCATGCCTCTACCACATAAATTGATCTAAGAAAACATAAAGAAAAATATAGTAAGGAAGTCAATTTAGTAAAACATTTGATCCTTGCTCACATGCCTAGGTCATAAAATTGTATAGCCCCATTACCTGCTAGCAATAATTCACCTTATGAATTTAAAGACCAAAACTTCTACATGAAGGATCTATCATATGGGCTATGCAGAGTATTGGGGATTGATGGAGATGTGGAGAAGATTCCTGCGGACCTGTTGATGATCATCCTAGACATCCAAAACTCACATGTGAATACTGATTTTGATTACATTCAATATATTATTGACAGGATGCATGAGGGTCTTATAAGTCTTCAGAAGGGTTTACAGCCAAAATTCATGCATTAATCTTTACTGATGCACTTGATTTTGTTCCACAATATAAATGACATGGATACTCAAAATTTGAGACCGAGGACACACATCCATGGCCAGCCAAACCCTGTGCAGTTTTGGATTAGGTTTTGGAACTACACATTGAATGAGCATGAGTTCTGTGGTTTCCAAAATTGGATTGTACATCCAATTCTAAATCTTCTCAGTACAAACATAGTCAGGTTATCTATCAAAGTGCTAAGGATTCTAAGGCATTGTAAATATGTTGATAAATGGCTAGGAGATCATAACTGGGGAGACTTCTATTTGGAGAAAACTTACACATTAATCAGAGTGTATGGTTGTCCTCAACACACACACACATACTTCCAAAGTATGTTCCTCCAAGGGTTGCATTAATGGAATTCCTTTGGTAGCTAATATGGATAGATAAAGAGCATTTGGCCCCTCACAGGAAGGGTACAGTCACACCAAGACATTTCCATATCTCTGATTTTATTGTGGGGAAGAAAGCCATGGAAGGAATAAATAGATGGTTGGGGAAATATAAGATGAGCATGGCCCAATACAGGTATGTAGACCCTGAGGGTTTCATAAAGAGTGCTAAGAAATTTCTAACCCCAAGTGTCACTAACATCAGGGAGCATGAGGGATGTGATGAGGAGGATGTCCTCAGGAATGTTATTGATGAGGAAGAAGCTGAAAAGAGAGCAGGGAAATATTAGGGATCGCTACACTTGGAAAAGGAAGGGATTCCTTTTGGAGGTTTCTTCCTGGGAGTTCCTTATATGACTAGGGTTAACCAAATGATTGACTCATATAATATATTTTATAATCAATTGGAGAGTCAAATAGAAGAGAAGCAAAGGGGGCCTAAAAAACACTCATCCTCTAAGTATGTATAAGAGAGTGAGGGAGGGTATGAGATGCATAGTCCTCCTCAAATAGATCAGCCACCTAGTTTTGAAGCTAGCTCAGAAGCTCCTAATATTGAGGCAACAAGTGAGCCTCCTAGAAAGAATCAAAGAATAGAACAAGGAGGACCCTCTCAAGAAGAGGTACATGGAAAGAAAAAGGACATAGTGGTTTGTATGGTTACTAGTGATAGACAGTACCATCACCAATTGAGGAAGAGTATTAGATAGGGAAATAAAAAGGAAAAGGAGGTCCAAGAGGAGGTGGAATTGCCCCTCCAATTATGCCAGGATCAGAGAGAACTCTACTAAGAAGAGTTTTTGAATGATGATGATTTCATTAAGAGTGATGAATTCAAGAACTTTCTCATTTGGAGAAAGCAACAAGAGATTGGATCCCAATTGCAGATAACAGAGGGTGCTACTCTAGGGGATGAAGTCTTGCATGCTCTAAAGGCCTATGATTTTAACTCTGAGACCATCATAGTAGAAGAGGCTAGAACATTGGTAAGAGAAGGGCCTAATGAAGATCAAGGCATTGAAAGAGCAAGTGGAAGCTTTGAATAAACAGTTGGAAGAGGCCTCCAAAGCTCATCCTCCTCTAGCTCAAGAGGTTGAATTTGTGTAGCCCAATGTCACTAAGGATCCTACACAAGAAACAAAGATAGTGGATAAGGAAAGAAATGAGGTTTCCCTCTCTACATTGTTGAATATCTTGCAGCATAGGATAACCGTTCTTAAGAGAAAATTAGATGCAGTTCACAAGGCATACATCATGTTGCCTGATCTGGAAAAGGAGGTAAAAGATCAAATAAAAAATCTGGACCCTTTGTTCAGTGTATGGTCAGACAAAGGATCTTTGTTTGAGAGGCTAGAGGCATTGCAACCCCATAAGATAGACCTTCCATAATCAGTATGCCAGGTGGGAGAGATGATAGAGAAGATTGGCACATCTTTATCCTTTTTAAAGGGAAGGCCAATTAGATACAATCAAGGCTAGTTATGTTTGGTCTTGACTTTAACAAGTTCATCCCCCCATCAGAAAAGAGAATGATGAGGTGAAAGAAGTTGAGGAATGGAGAGGAAAATTTGACACCTTGCTGCCTAAGAAGGAGGTTTTCCTAACAAAGGAAAATGTTTTAGATATGGACAGGTTCAATAAATCCCTAGATGAAGCATTTAAAGCTGAAACAGACTTTGTCAAGTTTGTTGCAGATGTAAGGGCTATTACTGATGCTAGGTGGGAAAGACAACTAAAGAAGTTGCATGGTATTAAAGATTTTAATTGGCCAATAGAGGAGGATGTTATACTTTGGGACAACAACACCAAACCCAAGAAGAAGAAGCCAACAACAATAGACCTGGATGTAATAGATGAGGAATAAATGACACTTGGCACCTGATCAATGAGCACATGGAGGGTAATTATCATTAAGAATAGTGTAAGTTAGCCTATATTGGTGGTCGCTATGTCTCATAAAAACTTTCAAAAAATTTCCTGAATATTTGTGGACAAAGGTGCCAACTGCAAAAGATCCAGAATGATTGCAAATTAGCTACTTAAGTTTTCTTCCTCCACCGACTGAAAGTTGTAACTATTTTTGTCTTCTAGTGCTTTTTGCTTTTCCTAGCCATCTAAAGTTTCTTGCATCCTATTTATTTTAGGATTCCAAGATGGATAGTGTATACTATAAATATAAAGTTGTAATGTATTGTTAAGGATGGTGAATTCACAACTACAAAGCAGTTTTCTGATTTTTTGTCTATTTTAAGGATTTTGTCATTCTGAATGTATTGAACAGAGATATTTTAATAAAATACAATGGAATTCCTTTTGCATATCTATGATGTCTTAATGTGTTTTTATTTGAATTCTCATGTATTGAGTTTGTAAGGCAAGTTCAATATATTGTTTACAAGGTAGATGTGGGATTGTTCTTGATGGAAGTGTTCCAAGATTTGCTTGCACCTACTCACCTAGGGTCTTAAATTTCCCTAGTATGATTAGGATCCTAATTATCTTCTAGAATCCCACCAAATTCTTGAGTATTCTCACCCTAAGACTATTCTAACTCTCCACTAAGATTTAGTTGCTATGTGCTCAATCTTGAAAGGCTACCACCATTGAAAGTACTTCTTGTCTCTATGCTTCCTTGGATGGTTCCAAGCTCAAATATTCCCAAACATATTCACAAGTGCTAAAAATGAGATTTTAACCTTCAATAAATCCATATGACATATTTTTCATCCCATTTGAATGGGTCTTTTATACCAAAGTAATCGAGTTCCACATTTACAATACTTTTGCACCTATTAGGCCTAGTAGCCCTATTAGCCCTATCCAGAGGGTTTTCTTGAACTATTGTCAAAATATTCCACACAAACCTAAAAAAATACTTAGGACTCGGATACCATTTTCCAAGACCTTAAATATTTTCAAGGTTTTAGATCCTCAAACCATCCGTACACTACTGTCCTAAAATGTAGGTCTTTTAGGCCTATTTTCAAGCATTGACAGTGACACACTGATTTCTTGATAGAAATGTGTCAAGATGGATTGAATAGGATCTAGGCTCATAGAAAGGGTTCAATTATACCCTAAGGATTCTGGAATCACACTTGGTTTCTTTCCCACACACACTCCTTTATAATGGCACTTGATTCTTACTTTGTTACACCCCTAACCGGACATACATTGTTCGCCTAGGGCATAACCTTAAAAATAGAAGCTCGACTCTTTAGTACCTCTCCTTGCATATTTAAACTATAAATAGGCTCCCCTAAAACATTCATCCACCCTTAGGAGATTCCCACAGTTGGATTTCATGGGGGAGCCAAGGAAACACAACTACTCAAAACTGGACCAGCAGACTACCTAAATCTTAATCAATTTACAAATGCTACTAAACTAACTCTAAAATAATTACACAATGAATGGAAAAGTCTTAAATATTCCCAATAAAAACAAATCCAACACTACATTGATCATTTCAATCCATGTAATCACTCTGTAACTCAAAATTCTCAAAAATTGTTCAAAACCAGAATTGCAGAGCTTCTTCCTATTCCAAAACTTGCTAACATTCGATCTGCCTTGGGAAATGAGTCCTTAGGAATCTTAGGATACTTCCTCCACAATTTTAGGCCACTAGAATTGATTTTTTCCCTCTATCTCGAGAGGAATCCAAATGTTTTCTATGTTGCATGCAACATTGCAATAATGCAAAATGTTGTCATGACAACATTGTAGCATCTTTTACATAAATGCTTGAAACTAACTTTTATGAACTCTACTATGCTTGGTATGAGGAATATACATAATTAAGGCCTTTTCAGGATATTTTTCAATCCTAACTAACTCTAGGACCCATTAAGACTCATTTTCCCTACTCAAACCAAAACTATGCATTAAAGCAAACTAACTAGACTAGGTTGGATTTGACACTAACTATCAATCCACCAAGTAACACACCTTGCAAGACATACTAAGGTCAAAATTAAACACACACTGACTTGGAAAAGGTCAGTTACAAGCCAAAACATTCTAGGGCTTAGAGGGTAGCCTAGATGCTCCTGCACCATCCTCCCTAAGTGAAAGATTTCAATCCATCCTTGGATTGAGGAGGTCAGGATCAATGTCCAAATTTTTGAACTCTAACTCCTTTATCCATGTTGCATCTGCATCCAGTTGTCCTTTCCACTTCACTAAGTGTTCTTTGTAATCCTTCTTTCTAGTATTTTTGTTAATTTTGGATTCCAGTATGTAGTTTGCCTTCTTGATTGGTGTAGATGGAAATTGGAGTTCTTCTACCTCAGTCAAGCTCTGACCTAGATCAGGGATTGGCCCTTTGTATAAGACCAAGTCCATAATATTAAAGACAGGTGAAAAGCCATTGTTCTCTAGTAACTCCACCTTGTAAGCATTTGCTCCATATTTGGCCAGTATAGTGCAGGGGACAATTCTTCTCATCTGCAACTTATGTGGGATTACTTTCTATAATATATCCTTGTTGAGGTGTACCATCACTAGGTCCTCAACCTTGAATTGGACATCCCCTTTTTCTTCATCCACTTTACTCTTGATTTTCTCAGTATTTTCAATCAGTGTTTTTCTGACTATATCATGGACTTCTTGCATAGCATATGCAAAGTCCTATGCATATCCACTCCCTTTAACTCTATCCTTTAGTTCTCTGAGCTCATAAATTCCTCTAGGGTGTAGACCATAGAAAATTTCAAAAGGACTCTTACCAGTAGTCCTGTTCATAGTATCATTATAGGCATATTCAACTTGGCCTATGAGTTGGTCCCATGTCTGACCATACTCCTTTGTTAATCATCTTAGGAGATTACCAAGACTCCTATTGGCTACCTCTATTTGACCATCAATATGAGAATAGTATGCAGATTCAAAAGATAACTGGGTGCCCAACTTCTGCCATAGAGTCTTCCAAAAATGACTCATAAACTTGGTGTCTCTGTCTGACACAATTCTCAAGGGAAATCCATGTATTCTGACTACCTCTTTAAAGAATAGAGAATCTGTTTGACTAGCATCATTGGTTGTCTTGCAGGGTATAAAGTGAGCCATCTTACTAAATCTGTCCACTATCACATAGACACTATCCATTCCTTATCTTGACTTAGGCAACCCAACCACAAAGTCCATGCTCAAACATTCTCATGGTCTAGTTGGGATAGGAAGTGGTTGGTATAGGCCATCATTAGATGATGTTCCCTTGGCCTTCTGACACACAATGCAACTCTCAACATACTTCCTAATATCAACATTCATCTTTGGCCAAAAGTAAAATCTCTGAACAAGTTCTTGTGTCTTACTAACCCCAAAATGACCACTCAATGCACCATTGTGTTTCTCCTGAATCAAATTCTCCCTTATAGACCCTCTAGGGACACATAATTGACTTCCTTTAAAAATGAGATTAATTTTCAAAGTATATTTAGAATATTTACTATGAAAGTGGTTCTTATAGTCTTGGCATACCTTATAGATGTCTGCAAAGTCTTCATCATCACCATACAGATCTTTGAAGTTTTCTATTCCCATGCTCTACAGTTATATCTCCTGGATAGTCAAAGATCTTCTACTTAAGGAATTTGCAACCTTATTCTACAATCCCTTCTTGTGTTTTATATTTAATGTGTATGCTTGCAGGTACTCAACCCACTTCATATGCTTGTGACTGAGTTTCTCTTGGGAGTTCAAGAAACTTAATGCTTGGCTGTTAGAAAAGACTATGAGCTCTTTTGGAAGAAAATAATGCCTCCACTTTCTCAGTGACTGGACTAGAGCATACATCTCTAGGTCATAAGAAGAATAATTCTTCTTAGCTTCACTCAACTTCTCCGAATGGAAATCCATTGGTCTTCCCTCTTGGCTTAGGACAACACCAATTGCCACATTTCTAGCATCACACTCTATTGTAAATAAATTTTCAAAACTTGGAAAAACCAAAATAGGTTGTGTAGAAATCTTGTTCTTTAAAAATTCAAAACCATGGTCAGCTTTTTCATTCCATATAAAATTAGTCTTCATGCCTCCTTTTATAGTGTCTAACATGGGAGCACAAATTGCACTGAATTGTTTGATAAAATTTCTATAATATTGAGCCAAACCATGAAAAATTCTTACCTCAGTGCTTGTTCTTGGAGTGGGCTAGTTGATGATGGCCTCCACTTTTCTAGGATCCATCTTTAGGTTAGCCTAAGATAGCACAAAACCAAGGTACACTAGGGTAAAAGCACAATAATCTGTCACCCTTTTACAAAGGAAAAGGTTAACATCACCAAAACTGTAAAACTTCAAGGGCATAAAAGTTACATTTCTATTGAGAATTTGAAGATGATGTAAACTGATGAAATGTGTCAAATAGGATGAATTATATGCCTATAATTTCTTTAAAAAAAAGAACCAAAATTAATATGTTTCTTGAATTTTTTAGGTCTATTTTTCATTTTCAGAAAAAACTGTAAATCAGGGAGTTTACTTCCCGCCAAATCATTATAAGTAAAACATTGTTTTTTCCTCCAATTTCACACTATGTTTTAGATAACATGTATAGGTAGTGCAGAAAAAAATAAATAAGTGTTTTCAATGTATATTTCTCCTGTTATAAGTATTCAAAGTCGAACTTACTTGAAATCAACAGTTTTTGTCTCCTACCATTTTTCCCCTATCAAAACTAGACCAAAAGCCAAATAAATTACATATTATTGAAGATGACTCTCTTCTCTAGTGTTATCTATGATTTAAAAAAAAAATGATTTGATTTAGAATTTTTTTATATTATCCAAAGCAATGACTTTTGAAAGATTTAATAACCTACATATAGTTTTTAATGAATTTGTTCAATGTTTTGTAGTCGAAACAATATAAAATTTATATGTCAAGAATTGTAGTTTCGAGATCTAGAAAAGGGCACTTTAGTTTTTTGACATTATCTAGTTTGAGCAGAGAAAAAAATAGCAGAAGTGCAAACTTCTAGATTTTTTATGTTTTTGGAGGTTTGGATGCCACATGGCATGCCACCTAGGTAGACTCGGCCTAGTCGGACTCGGCCCAGTCAGACTCGGTCAAGTCCTACTGGCCCTCCCATTGGTTCGTGCATGAGCTAAATTAGACACATAGGAGCCATTCATTTCCACGTAAACTTGGCCGAGTTAGACTGGGTCGAGTTTGACTCGGCCGAGTATAATGCAAATGAGTGCCCAGAATTGTCCTTAGGGGTGACAGATTATTGTGCTTTTACCCACTAGCTCTGTCTTGATGAACTGACACTTTTATAAGTTGATCATCAACTTCTCCTCCTACAGCTTCTTAAAAACCATTTCCAAGTGTTTGAGGTGCTCTTCTCTTGTCTTACTAAAGATGAGTATATCATCTAAGTACACCACTACAAACTTTCCAATATAGTCTTTAAGGACTTCATTCATCAACCTCATGAATTTTGATTGAGAATTGGTTAGGCCAAATGGCATGACAAGCCACTCATATAGTCCTTCTATAGTTTCAAAGGTTGTCTTCCACTCATCCCCTTCATTTACCCTGATTTGATGATAGCCACTCTTTAGGTCTATCTTGGTAAAGTACCTTGCTCCTCCTAGAACGTCCATTAGGTCTTCTATCCTAGTGATAGGGAACCTATACCTTATTGTAATCCTATTGATTTCTCTAGAGTCTATACATAACCTCCAAGTTCCTCCCTTTTTAGGTGCTAGGACAGTGGGCACAACACATGGGCTAATACTCTTCTATTGAGGCCTTGTTCTAGGAGCTCTTGGATTTGTCTAGCAATCTCCTCATTCTCTTGAGGGGTCATCTTATAGGATTACTTATTGGGTAGGGTAGCTCCTGGTATTAGGTCTATCTGATGGCTTATGGATCTCCTTGGGGGTAGAGTTGATGGTTGTCCATCACTCACTATACCTTCATACCTCTTTAACATCTCTTGGACTTCTTTAGGTAGCTCTGTCATCTTCTCTATTTTTTCTGCAACTTCCTTTGGCTTTAACACCAGTGAAAACCCAACTCCTTCTCCTTCTTCCAAAGCCTCTAAGAACTTCTTTTCACTCTCCATGAGGACATTAGGACCAGTTGTCTTTAATTCTTCATCCTCCAACAGTGACTGGATTTTGTATGTCACATTGCCCTTCTTGAAGGAGTATGGATTTTTTACTCCATCATGCGTGGCCTTTCTGTCATATTGCCATGGTCTACCTAGGAGCAAGTGAAATGCATCCATAGGTAAGACATCACATAAAAATTTATCCTTATATCTCCAAATTGAGAATTCAACCCAAGCTTGCTCATTAACAAGGACATGATGTCCTTTGTTTAGCCAAGTGACCTTATAAGGATTGATGTGGGGTATCCTTGTCATTTTCAACTTGTTGACTACCTCCTCTAACACTATATTGTTAGTAGACCCTGAGTCTATTATGACCTACACACTTTACCCATCGTCTTACACTTCAATCTAAACAGTGACCTTCTCTGACTTGGCTCTTCTTTTATTGGCTCTTTGATCAGATTTCTTCTCATCATGAGATTATCTCCCTCCTCTGATTCTAATGTCACTTTAGGGTTTCTATTTCCACCACTTGTCTCCTCATGAACATAGTTCACTCTTTTGTCACCTCCTTGAGAATTTGAACCCTTCTTTGGACATATGTATGCAGGATGTCCTAACTGATTATAGTGATAACACTTCTATTGTTAGAGTTCCTTCCTCTACTTGACCCTCCTTTGTTGAAGGTTACTTCATGTTTTTCAGTGAGCTTAGTCTCTGCTTGACCTTTAGATTTATAATTCCTTCCACCATATCCTCCTCTTTGTCATTTTTTATCTCTTCCCTTACCTCTTCCTCTGGGGGTGCTTGAATCTTGTTTCTTCTTTAGCTTGTCTTCAACCTTGACAACAATTTGGTGGCACTTCTAAACTGTATCTGGAGTGAATAGGCTCATCTCACCTTGAATGGTCCTTTTAAGTCCATTAAGATACCTTGATACCTTTACTTTCTCATCCTCTTCTACTCTTGACCTCATACAAAGTCTCTGAAATTATTTAGTGTATGAGTTTACATCTAGGTCTTTCTGTCTCAGACCTTGTCTTCTTTTGTGCAATTGGATTTCATAATCCTCAGGGATATAAGCATCTCTGACTCTTGCAACCATAGCCTTCTATGAAGAAATGGGCCTCTTTCCTTCCTTCTCTCTCTCATCTTGGATGAATTTCCACCAAGTGAATGTGGACCCTCTTATTCTAGCTTTTGCAACCTTCACCTTTTGAGCCTCACTGATACCATCACACTCAAAATGGTTTTCTAGTCCCTCTATCCAGTCAAGGACTATCTCTGGCTCCATCTTTCCAGTAAATATTGGAAGTCCTTCTAGTGCCTTACCAGTCATAGCCTTTAGAGGTTTTAGGAATGGCTCCTTAGTAAGGAAAGGGTCAGCTTCAGGTACTTCATCATCAATGGAAATATCTTTGCCTTTCCCTTCAACCTTATCCTTCACTTTATCCGCTTTCTCATCAACTTCATCTACCTTTTTCTCTAGTTGAGCCAATCTATCTCAGAGCAGTTTATTCTCCACTTATTGTTCATCTACTTTCTTAGATAACTCAGCATTAGTCACCATTTTTGACTCTCCAATTGATTCTTCTGGTTGAAACATTAACCACAAGTTTGATCAAAAGTGGCTCTAATGCCAATCTGATGGAAGTGTTCCAAGATTTGCTTGCACCTACTCACCTAGGGTCTTAACTTGCCCTAGTCTCCTTAGGATCCTAATTCTCTTCTAGAATCCCACCAAATTATTGAGTCTTCTCACCCTAAGACTATTCTAACTCTCCACTAAGAGTTAGTTGCTATGTGCTCAATCTTGAAAGGCTACCACCATTGAAAGTACTTCTTGTCTCTATGCTTCCTTGGATGGTTCCAAGCTCAAATCTTCCCAAACATCTTCACAAGTTCTACAAAGGAGATGTTCACCTTCAAGGAATCCATATGAAATCTTTTTCATTCCATTTGAATGGGTCTTTTATACCAAAGTAACCGAGTTCCACCTTTACAATACTTTTGCACCTATTAGGCCTAGTAGCCCTATTAGCCCTATCTAGAGGGTTTTCTTGAATTCTTGTCAAAATATTCCACACAACCCTAAAAATATACTTAGGAATAAAATACCATTTTCCAAGAACTTAAATATTTTCAAGGTTTTATCTCCTCAAACCATCCGTACACTACTGTCCTGAAATGTAGGTCTTTTAGGCCTATTTTCAAGGATTGACAGTGACACACTGATTTCTTGCTAGAAATGTGTCAATACGGATTGGATAGGATCTAGGCTCATAGATAGGGTTTAATTAGATCCTAAGGCTTCTGGAACCACACTTGGTTTCTTTCCCACACACACTCCTTTATAATGGCACTTGATTCTTACTATGTTACACCCCTAACCGGACAGACATTGTTCGCTAGGGCATAACCTTAAAAATAGCAGATCAACTCTTTAGTACCTATCCTTGCATATTTAAACTATACATAGGATCCTCTAAAACATTCATCCACCCTTAGGATATTCCCATGGTTGGATTTCATGGGGGAGCCATGGAAACACAACTACTCAAAACTGGACCAGGAGACTACCTAAATCTTAATCAATTTACAAATGCTACTAAACTAACTCTACAATACTTACACACTGAATGGAAAAGTCTTAAATATTCCTACGAAACATGAATCCAACACCACATTGATCAGTTCAATCAATCTAATCAATCTATAACTCAAAATGCTAAAAAATTGCTCAAAACCAGAATTGCAGAGCTTCTCGCTATTCCAAAACTTGATAACATTCGATCTGCCTTGGGAAATGAGTCCTCATACATCTTAGGATACTTCCTCCACCATTTTAGGCCATTGGCATTTATTATTTCCCTCCATCTCAAGAGGAATCCAAATGTTGTCTATGTTGCATTCAACATTGCAATAATGCAAAATGTTGTCATGACAACATTGTAGCATCTTTTACATAAATGCTTGAAACTAACTTTTATGACATCTACTATGCTTGGTACAAGGAATATACATCATTAAGGCATTTTTAGGCACTTTCCCAATCCTAAATAACTCTAGGACCTATTAAGAATCATTTTCCCTACTCAAACCAAAACTATGCATTAAAGCAAACTAACTAGACTAGGTTGGCTTT
Source organism: Thuja plicata (assembly GCA_018584345.1). Taxonomy (NCBI): domain Eukaryota; kingdom Viridiplantae; phylum Streptophyta; class Pinopsida; order Cupressales; family Cupressaceae; genus Thuja; species Thuja plicata. The sequence goes on along the minus strand of MU226341.1, from coordinate 874,196 downwards.
GACACTAACTATCAATCCACCAAGTAACACACCTTGAAAGACCTGCTAAGGTCAAAATTAAGCACACACTGACTTGGCCAAGGTTAGTTACAAGACAAAACATTCTAGGGCTTAGAGGGTAGCCTAGGTGCTCCTGCACCAGTTCTTAAGTTTCTTCCAAGGGAGGGGTAATCTTTAGGGTAGCTTCAGAGGGTTAAATATTTGCATAATATTTTGATACATAGATATGGAAATTATAAGATGAATTGTAAGGAATTTCGTATGGGTTCTGAGTATGTTATCATTAAAAGGTTTTAGTGAATATATATTTATTTTGACTCTTTGCCCTGGATTAGGCACTAGTCTACATTTGAATAGCAGATATCACCATCAAACCTTAAAAATCTAAACAATATTTTTATTTTCTATTTAAGAACATAGATGTCTATGATCTATAGTGAAGAATACCGACACTATTGTTGATTCATTTAAGAACCGAATCATTAGATCAACCTTCCTAAGTTTGAAACTCGAAGAGAAGAAGGATGAGAATCCTTATTTCACTAGTATTTGCTCTTGTCAAGTTCATAGTTTGGCTTGTAAAGCTTTGCATAAGATTGGTTGTTAGCATCTTCAAAATTTGTTATCAACAGTTGTAGTAAAAGGCATGATAAAATCATTGTGAGAAGCTAATCCACTATTTTATTTATTGAGAAGCAGTAAATCAAGAGAGGTACACCCGCCTGAGTCTGTGGAGCTCAAAGAGAAGAAGGGTCAAATCCTTGTTAATTAGAATTTTACTTGTTTGAATCAATATTTAGGAATCTAAGAGTCAAGCATAAATGCTTCATTAGGATTCTGCAAGAAAAATATCTAACATAATACATAAATGCTTTTAGCAATCTTGGACCTCAACCCATAGCTCAAGATCCTCAAACATTCGATCCTACTTCTCCTACGAGTCAAAAGTTGTTGAATCAAATTCGGAGAGGGAAGGCATTGACAGTTGCCCTTGATGAATGGGTTGATGGGGTACTCAAAGAAGGAGGTAATTTTATTCAAGAATAAAAGATAGTTTTTGATGATATAGATGCTCTGATAGGAGAACTTCAGACCCAGGCCTAGATATGGGAAACTGATGAATCAAAATGGGAAGTTGTGTTCATACAGATTCAGGAGATAGAAAGGTATGGGGATCCAAAGTTTCATTGAGAAAACCTTTGAAATTGGTTGATGAATTCTTACTCTTTGACTTGAAGAAGAATATAGATTGGAAAATCATTGTATTCAAAGTAGTAATATCAGAAGCCATGAAAATAGAGAAGAAATTGCAGGGGCTAAGAAAAACCATAACAAATGATCTAAGGTGTATCAATGCTACTTATGTTTGGCATGACAGAAAATTTGAACAAGACATGGATTTGATCTTGAAGGAATTTGGATCATTCAAAATAAAGGGTAACCCAACTCCAACATACAACACCAAAGTGGCAAGATGAGAGTCTTTTCTCTATCTCTGTGCAGATTAGCATCTAAAACATGCTGATAAAGTGGTGAAGCTAAAATGGGAGAAAGAATCTTGGAAGATGTGGCTTCTCCACATGAAGTGTCCCAACATCCTAGCAATTTAGGAGTTTGTAAGAACTTACAAGGATTGGAAGAATACACGTGGAGTCATCCTAAAATTTGGGCAAAGCACTGGACAAGAATCGGCTCTTTCAGCCTGATAGTTAATTAGTTTCTTTAAAAAATTTGCAAGTACTGGGGAGATATGTCCTAAAAACTATTTTTATTTTATGTAATTATTTTCAACTCCTACCAGGGGTCGGTTTGAACACACCTAGTTATCTTTTCAAAACTATATATTGGATCAGCAAGAACCATGGAGGGTTCGAAAAAAATTTGGGTTAAGAATTCCTTTTAAATATGTGTTTTGAAATAGGATATGTCATCTGTTAAAATTTGGATACAAAGGTTGATTTATTTGAACATAAATGTTTATTGGAAATACATGGAAGTGATTTGAATCAGTGTGTTTAAATTTATGAAGTATTTATTCTTGTGTGAATGATTTATTTCGTGCCATAATTTATCTTTATTTGATTTTAAGGTAAACATATGCATATAAGATTATGAATTGTGGTGATTATTTTAGGAATCTATAAATTGTGGTAAATAGAAAGCTTTGATTTTCTGTATGAGATAAATTTGGATTTGAATTAAACAATCTCCATCCATGAATGAGTTAGAGTGGCCTTAAGTACTTTCTGGTGAAAAGTATATGCGTTTGTTTGATTAGAAATTATTAGTCAATTTTAGATGACTAGGCAAAGGTGCGATGATAAATTTTCCATTCTCCATGGAGAATCTCTGCAACACCTTTTCAACATAATCATCCTGAGATAGAGTAAAAATTTTATTCTTCTTATCTCTACAAATTTCCATAACAAGGATTTTTTTTGCTTCCCCCAAATCCTTTATAGAAAATGATTTTGCTAACTATTGTTTTAATTCTCTTATGTGATCCATGTTAGACCCTGCTACATGCATGTCATCAACATATAAACATAAAATAATGTAGTTGTCATTATCCAAACTCTTAAAATAAAGATAATGGTCATAATTATACCTTCTAAAGTTGTGCTCAACTATAATTTTATAAAAATTTAAGCACCATTTCCGAGGTTCTTGTTTCAAGCCATATAAACTCTTCTTTAATCTTGACACTAATTTCTCCTTACCTTGGAACTCAAATCCTTGGAGTTTTTCCATATATATATCCTCTTCCAAATAACCATGGAGAAAATCAGTTTTCACATCTATCTATTCCAAATGCAAATCTTCATCAGCCACAATACTTAAAATAGTATGAATAGAAGTTATCTTAACAACCGGAGATAAAATTTCAGAAAAATCAATTCCCTTTTTCTATGCAAATCCCTTTACAACTAACCTGGCTTTACATATTTTCTTACCTCCATCCTCCTCTTTCGTCCTATAAAGCAATTTATTTTGTAAAGAATTTTTACCTGCACACAACTTGCATAATTCCAAGATTTGATTTTCCAGCAAGGAGCCCATTTCTTCTGTCATTCCATGCTCCCATTCAACCTTGGTATTCAGCTACATAGCTTCATCATAACATTCTGGTTCACCAACATAAGTCAATAAAATACAATACAAAGAGGGGGAGAACATGTTAGGAGGTCTACTTATCCTAGAAGATCATCTAACACTCATTGGAGTTTGTGGTATTTGTTGTTGTTGTTGTTTTTTTTGTTGTTGTGGAGCATGAGGAACTACTGGAACATCATCTTTAGGAGTACCATCCAACAATATGTAATCATTTTCTTTCTTCTCATGCTGCTACAACTGATTTCAAATTTATGATTCTCAAAATCCAACAGTCTATAGTCAAATTCATCATTTCCATATCCAACAAATATACATTTCTTTGATTTATCTTCCAGATCGGTTCTACTTTTAGAATCTCTATATATGTGCAAATGCTTCACAACCGAAGGTTCTGAGAAAAGAATAACTCACCTTCTTACTTGTCCATGCTTCCTCGGGAATACCATAACCCAAAGGAGTAGAAGGACCTCTATTAATTAAATAAACAATAATGTTTACAACCACTACCCACATGTTTAAGGACAACCCAACATGCAACCTCACAGTCCTTGAATGCTCCATTATTATCCTATTCATGCATTCAACCACTCCATTTTCTTGTCCTTGGAACTGTTTTATGCCTATGAATACCATTAGAGGAACAATAATCTTTAAATTATTTGCTTCAATACTCACCACCATTATTAGATCTAAGATATTTTAGTCTTTTAACAATCTCATTCTCAACCAAGAATTTTAAATTTTTAAATTTTTTGAATACATCATATTTATGCCTGAGGAAATAAATCCACTCTTTCCTAGTTGCATCATCAATAAATGTAACATAGTATAGAGAGACACCAAGGGAAGATACCTAAGATGGTCCCCATACATTTGTATTTACAAGCTCTAATTTATCATCTTTCTTTTCCTTCCCACCCTTCAGAAAACTATCTCTCTTTTGTTTTCCATACACACAACTTTCACAGAAATCCATATTGACACATTTTAGACATGGTAAGACTTTCTTTGAATGAAGTAATTTCATACCTTTTTCACTCATGTGCCCAAGTTTGTTGTTCTATAGTGTTTTTTCAGAATCCACATTGATTGTTTCATGTTCTACCTTCTCAACTGTAGCAATTGTTCCTGAAGATTGACTTTTATCTAAAAAAAATTAAAGTAGAAGGAACAATATGACTTGTGCAAAGATATAAGGTACCTAATTTCACACCTTTTTCTACTACTAAGGAACCTTTTTAAACCTTCCGATTTTCATCATTAAAAGTAACTGTGCAACCTTCATCACCTAGTTGACTTGCAAAAATTAAATTCCTACTCAGCCTTAGAACATGCCTTACCTCTTGTAGTAGTCAATGATTCCCATTCTGCAACTTAATCTTAATTATTCCCTTTCCAAAAATCTGACAAGGCTCATTATCTCCCAAATAAACCACCCAAAAATCACCTTGGAGACAATCAATAAAATAGCTTATATGGGGTGTAGCATGAAATGAGGCCCCTGAATCTAGAACCCATGAATCATCAAATTTTTATAGGGAAAGAAGAAAAACATCCTCTTCAGATTTATTACTTACCACATTTTCCTCCTTATTGTCTACTCATTTTTCTCCTTTATTCTTCCAAGACCGATAATCTTTCTTCCTATGACCTGGTTTCCCACAGTATCAGCAATCATTTGGTCCTCTAGATTGAGACCTCTCGCCCTTTGATTTTCCTCATGATTTCCCATGACTTTCAGAATTGTTTCCTCTCTCCTTTGATCTGCCTCTACTTTATGCATTCAAAAAACTTCTTGATGTAGATCCACATGATCTTTTCCTATGAATTTCCTCACTCAGAATAACACCAAAAACATCATCAAATTTTAGGGTATTTGAACAAGAAAAAAATTTACTAACAACCATTACCAAGCCATTCCAACTTTCAGGAAAAGAACACAAAATAAAAAGAGCCCTAATTTCTTCACCAAAATTGACATTAACGGAAGATAATTGACTGGTAACTGTATTAAACTCATTTAAATGATTGACAACTCACCCACCTTCTGTCATTTTCATATTAACTAAACGCTTCATAAGAAATACCTTATTCTAAGAAAAATGATTTTCATATAACTTCGCTAGGGTTTCCATAAACTCTTTAGTTGTCTTCACTTTTGTAATATTAAATGCAATTGATTTTTCTAGGCATAAATGAATACTACCAAGTGCCTTTCTATCCAAAATATCCCAATCCTCCTGAGACATAGTTACAACTCTCTTGTCTTTTCTCTCAGTAGCCGCCATAAATCCTTCTAATAGAGATAGTGTTAGTATTAGGAGGCCCTGGGAGGAGGGGGAGTGAATCAGTGTAGATAGGTAACAAACCAATTCAACCAAGAATCTAATTATGCTTATAAACAACTTCCAAATAATGAAACATGCAAGTGTAACTATGCAATAGAAGTAAAACAATTCAAGCATCCACAAAGCATAACACATAGTTCACCACTATTTTTATCATGGAAACCCTTCTAAGAGGGTTAAATCCATAGTGGGGATGACACCCACAAATCTCTTCACTGCAGTAAAAAGAGCTTCCCTGTTAGGAGGTTACAATACCCTGTTAGAAGTGACTAGTACCTTGTTAGATGTACCAAAACATCTATTAGAATCTACCTTGAAAGAGGATTTAGAACTCTAGTTAATAAGTCACCATGTTAAAGGATTTATATAGTAAGACCTATTAAAGTCCATGTTGTTAAGGGATTTAACCTGCTAACCTATTATGTTAGCATTAAGCAATGAACTCAAATGACTGATCTGTGAATGTCAGTGCTTTCCTGTTAGATCCTTTCCAATCTCTGATCTCTGGTGCACTGCACTATCTCTGTCTCTAATTGCAACCACCAAGCACATGATCTATAACCCTAAATCATGTGATTTAGTCCACCTTTATACTATTGTTCGTAAGTAGGTTAAGACTTAAAAAAAATTTCACAAGTCAGCCTAAAACACTGACCTAACTCATGGAAATTTGTGTCAATCATACCTAACATGTTGGCCTAAAATGTAATACAAATATTCACCAACAAAGAATCAACCACCTCGATCATCTAATCATTAGGAGCCAATCGGTAACTCAACCAATTTGACACTAACATATCACCAAAATATCAACTCACTCAAATCATTGAGTTAACTGTTGCAGTCATAGGACTATAGTTATCTAACCTTGGTAATTCTCTAGGAATGATCGCACCTCCCAATGTGCTTTCTATCTAGAAAATCAATATCTATTCCTGAGGAAGAAGAAGAGAAAATCAATATCTCATCTTTGTTTCTAACATCACCACCAGTTGTAACCTCTATAGAAACTTCATCTTTCTATTCAACTTTAGTTCTTCCAACAAGTATCTCAATTTCTGTTTTCTGATCCTTTTGTTTTTCTTCTTCTCTTTGTGCATCTCCAATATTAATCTCTACATCATGAGTCAACTTACCACTCTCAACTACCTCAACTTCAACATTAGCAAGAACTTGTTGTGAAACATCTGTAGGTATGCCACCAATTATTTCCTCAATAAATTTCTCTATTGTGACAAACTCATCTATATCCTCTTGTGTTGGTGGGTCCATTTGAGTATCATCCACCGATTCATCTTCTTCCTCCTCTTCTAGATACAACTTTTTCTTCAAAATGTCCACAGTCTCATCTCGAACTACCTAAGATTCACCAATAAGTATAGATTGCATACTCTACTCCTTGTTCTAAATTTTGGCATCATGAATTCTATTGTATCCTTCACTTCTAGGGTAAGTGCACCGAGATGGTGAATAAAAAGGGAGGTATAAGTGGCCACTATTTTTTTGAAATCATGGAATCCTGAAATTCACAGAGAGATTCGAGGGTCATGCACTCAAAACTAGGAGTTGTGTAAAGAATAAGAATTGTAGTACTATAAATCTAGTTTCTAAAATACTAATTTTTTTTAAAAATAGATAAGATTAAGAGGCTCAAACCTCTCGCCCATGAAAATATGTTCATGGTTTTTTTTTGAAAAGCATAACATAGTTATTTTCATGTGCTTCACAAAATATATAGTTAGATTTAGTATTTTGCAAAACCCTTTGGTAGGATGATAGGTAAGAGTGAGATCTAGAAGTTGTGTATTTTTTTGTAATTTTCTATTGATTATTATTTTGTTAATTTTTTTTTTAAGTGACCGCATCTTGAAAATATGGTACTTGTTCGTGCGTTGGCCATAACTTGCATCAAAATAATTGAAAATGCAAACTTTTTTTTATAAATGTATAGAGTCTAGCGTAGAAAAACAATATTTAATTTGTTTTGAATTTGTTCAAGTAGATCAAAACTTACTAAAAAATGGTAGACATATGTCTGTGAAGACTGTCAAGACACTAGTAAAGAAAATTAAATTGTACTATGCTAATGGTGTCCAAAAATAGAAAACTTTATATGTTAGAAAGATAAGAAGAAGTGTGAGATGTTGATGGTAATTTTAGAGATATCCACTTGATCATTTGTGAATTTGATGATAAAAAAGTCGATAAATCATGTTGGAAGATGAAAAAATGTGCAAAGGAACAAAAATGGAGGGAAAATGGGCTTGCAAGCCTTAGGGTCATTTTCCGACCCTCTTACCAAGCTAAAAACTACATGGGTTTTGATATGCAAAATAACCCGCTCGGGTTTTGGAAAGTAAAAATAACCATGCATATTTTTACATAACCCGTACGGGTTATGTTGAACAAAAACCATAATTTTGAGTTTTACATAACCTGTACGTGTTATGAAGACATCAAAATGTATGCTTGTAAACTTGGAATTTACTACACATATGTATAGAAATAAAAAAAATGTGTTCATATATGTATTTATGCATATCTATAGTTATATATACATATATTTATATGTATATATATTTGTATACATGCATCTCTCTCTCTCTCTCTCTCTCTCTCTCTCTCTCTAGGCCAAAAGTTCTAGTTTTACATAACTCATGCGGGTTATGAGAAAGTGTGAACTTTGTCATTAGGTTTACATAACCCATACGGGTTATGATAAAATCTTCATATTTTAGTCTCTCTCTCTCTCTCTCTCTCTCTCTCTCTAGGCTAAAATTTCTAGTTTTACATAACCTGTATAGGTTATGAGAAAGTGTGACCATTCTCATTAGGTTTACATAACCCATACGGGTTATAAGAAAATCTTCATATTTTAGTCTCTCTATCTTTCTCTCTCTAGAAGTAAGTGTTAGGATTAGGTAATACTGAGAGGGGGGGTGAATCAATATTACAAAACTTATTAAAACTTTTCAACCAATTAAACATAAACCATATACTTGTAGAAATGAAAAGAACATAAGCAAATAATACAGTACTCATAACACCATAATTTGTTGTTGAGGAAACCCTAGCCAAGGGAAAACCCCGGTGGGGATGGTACCCACAAGCATGCACTAAAGTATGGTGTCCATGTTAGGAGACCTAGCCCTATTAGGAGCTGAATATTACATAGTATATTTCCTTGTTAAAGGAATAAAAACCATGTTAAAGGTTCACAACACCCTGTTAGGGGCCAACTAAGCTTACAACTCTTACAAAGGAATTATGTTACAAAATGTTCTCAGTCATGAAAAAAACAAGCATCTCTAATGCTTAGATAGTTCCTATTATAGCTCATTAATGATCTCTTCCATTTGCATATCACATCCAAAAAATCTATCCACAACTCATACTTTACTCACAAAAAAGATCTTTCATATATATCTTTCTTCTTTACCAAGTAAGCTCCCAATGACAAATATTACAAGTATTACATAGTCGACTCTCAATACAAAATACATTTAATAAAGCAAATATAAAATGCATAGTCAAAACTCTTACATAATAAAAATATAGATTATCAAAAAACATAATCCAACTCTGATTGCCAGGAGTCCACGTCATACTCTCTGAATCATCGCTTATGTCCAACTGCTCTATATTACTGTTCTGCTTCTGTCTATCTGTCTTCAAATCTCTCTAACTTGTTGTAAACATATCAAAAAACAAATCAATCTTAGGTGGAGGTCACATATACCCCATACTATCTTCCTCTAATATCTCTTTCCCTAATTCATCGATCTCGATCTTTGATACCCAAAATACCTCTGTATCTCTATTTCTGTACTTAGTCGATTTTAGAGTCACCAAAACTTAACTTCATAGGAATTGATCTATAACCAAAATGTGTTGCCATAAATGACAACCAAAAAGTGAATCACATCATGAAAAATATATCACTTTCCAACAATCTCTCCCTTTGGCATTGATGGCAACACTTTAAAAAAAAATGACTCAGTGTTCCAACAAAACAAAACCGTCTCTCCTTATTCATTTTACTCTTCTCTCTTCTCCCCCTTTGAAAAAAATGACAAAGGTGCATACAAAGTAATAAAATTAGTGCTTGCTCACCAGTTTTAGAACATCTTGAAAATAATCTTCCAAGATCTTCACTTCAGTACTCCATGACTTAAGCAATAGTTGACTACCATGAATTAGTCCATTCAATGCAAATGATGCAATCTCTACTTCTTTCAACTCTGTAGGCATAGAGTTAGTTAATGAATGTACAGTATTCTCCAAGTCTAATAAGTGTGATTCAATAATAGATAGCTTAGGAGTGATTAAACTCTTCAGCAAATTGAATCTAGTAAGCACTCTCCCTTTCTCAATATCCAATACATATAGTTTTTCCAAAATTATTGTAACTTCCTTGTCCAATTTTGTTACAGATTGTGAAGAGGTTTCACAATTGTCCATCATGCTGTTCAAAGTTGCCCTATCCTTGGCAATGATGTCTTCAATGTTCTGAATGTGCCTGATAGGATTCATGTAGTAACTAAATAGATTCCTTCCATGTCCAATGCAACTCTTAGCATTTTCAGTAGTAGTTTTCCAAATGCTCAAGTCCCATGAGATAGACTTGAAAAATTTGGATAGCTTCTTCTCTAAGTAATTCTTTTCTGCCTTTACCTCTGCAATCTTTATCAAACTCTCATAATAACCATCCAATTCATCAAGTGTTATCTTCAGATTTTCAATATCATCTATGTGCTGGAAAACAATAGGTACTGGAAGCAATTTGTTCACATTATCAATTTCTCTGGTTATTACTTTAGCCTTTTTGTCACCTTTTTGCTCCAATCTCTCTTTGACTTTATTAAGTGTAGTAAAAGCCTATTTTACTAGCTCATCTTCATCCATGCAATCAACATCAACATCTATTGTATTATCTTTCCTTGCCAACAATGAAATAGAAGATGTGATTACCTTAGTTTTAGTTTCAACTTTTTCTTCATGTACTTTCTGTCCTTCATCCTGTATTGTTTCACTCTGTTCTTTCTTCTGCTCTTCTTCCTCTTTCTGCTTTGCTTCCTCAACAATTGTGTTGTCCATACTTTCTGCAAATGGGTCCTTCTCATATTTGGAGGTGTCAAGTGTTATAGGTACACCAAAAACATAGAAATCTGGTTGTGTATTATCTTCACTCTTCTCAGTACTTGCCTCATTTGGTTTCAAACTTTCTCCCATTCCTAAATGTGTAAGCAAAGTGCTTATAGGAAGTGGAATCTCCTCAGGAATAGTGTTCATTAGTATTTTCTCCAGTGCTTTCCGAGTCTCCTCAGTGATCTCATCATACCTTCTTGCCATGATTTTCAGTATTCTGATCTTGGTTCTCAGTAAAGTTTTCAATTCTTTGAGTATTCTGTCTCTTTCTTGTAAAGATACCATAGGTAGCATATTGTCAATTTGCTGATTTCTGATTGTTTCATCCTCAATCTATTCTAACTATTTCCTTGTCTCCAATCTCCCATATAGTTCTTCAGGTAAACTGCCCTCAATTTCCAATAGATTCTTCTTGAAAATAAGTAAATGATCAATCACAATATCTTCAATCTTAAGTTTATCTGAATCACCATACCTGTCATAGTATTTGTTTATTGTAACTACCTTACCCTTCTCTATAGCTCTCTTCTCAAGCATCTTTAAGTTAGGCTTCCATATGTGTTTCTCACTTTCAATTTTCTTCTCTTCTCTCATAGTGCTTGGTTCCATAGATGATGTCTGCTTGCTAGATCTAGTGTTTACTCTAGGAGTAAAATTTTTAGCTTTCGATGTCTGCTGTGATGGAGGAGGTGGATTGTCTACCATTACTACTTTAGGAGTGGGAAGGGCTGTAGTACTAGAACTTTCCAATCCCGAAGATCGCTCTACCATTTTCCTTTTCACTTCTTTCAACTCTTCCTCTGTTAGTCCTGCCTTTGCACCACACTCATGCACAAGGTTATCAATTTTCCTTTTCCTTAGACCTCTAGTCTGTTCCTCTCTTACCTTAGTAGATTTCTCCTCATAGGTTCCCCATATTTCTTATGATGAATCAATCTCAGATGCAAGAACATGTTCAATTTGCATAGTAAGTACCTCTGAACTTACCTCATATTCCATAGGATAACACCATTTCTTTCTTGGTATGACTGCCTCAAAGCATACACAATCAGTTTCAACCATGAAACATATTGTATCCTTGTATTTCTCAACTATGTCCTCAGATATTCTGTATCTATTTTTTATCTACCTTTGAAGGATTTTGATCATGCCAAATAGTTCACCATCAACCCATGTCTTGTTTTGTCTTTCATAACTCTTTGTAATTTGAATACCAGTTGTATCCTTGTTCTCCAATGCATTCTTGGAAATTTGTGTTCAATGTGGATAAACATATGTACCAATAATGAGCCAAATCTAAAGGTCTTTGATTTGTCTTTCTTTACCAGTTTTACATTCTCCATAAATTATTGTGCCAATACTTTGCATAGGTTATATTTTACATTTTCTTTCACCATTCTCCATGCCATTATGATAACTCCTACTGATACCGAATTAGGTCTACTTCTATAGTAGAATTTATAGCCAAGTAACATAGCAATTAGTCTCACATCTTTCTGAAAGATGTCTTTCATAGTCATTGCTCGCCTGTCCCATTTAGAGTGAGTTAGGGTTTTGACTTGCTTCTTCACATGTTTTTCTGCAATAGGAATGATTCTTGTATTTTCCAATCCAATAATATCATGAATTAAAACACTGCAAATCTTCACTGGCTGCTCACCTATCCAAATGAATTGATCATGTACTCTACTCAATAATATCTTGAACCATTCTTCTTCATCGAATTCACATAAATCTAGAATTTTCATAATGCTCAGCTGATCAATATGTTTGTACTCATCTCTCATAATTCCTTTATTAGTCATATACTCCATCTCAGTAGAAATATCATCAATACCAAGTATATTATACTTACAATGAATGTAAGCCCTAATATCTTCTACGTGTAAAACTCCGCAGGGTGTTCGATAAAATGCTTCTTCTGGGTCTTCTTCACAAGACTTGGATGAATGTTTCTTAAACTTATACCTATGTCAATCTACAAAATCGTAAATAATAGGTGCATCCACATCTAGATGATGTAAATACCTCTTTCACACTGAATTCTGAGTTTACGCTTCAATCGATCACGCATGGAAAATGTAGGATAGACTGAATCTCTCTTCTCTCTGATCTCCTTAGGTCACTCTTCATCAAATGGTAGGAAAATAGATCTTCATATGGTGCTTTATACAATGTTTAATTTATAAAATTTCACTTTACCCAATACTGTCCAGTCGGCTGTTAGATTTCGCAATCAAAATATATGTGTCAGCTGATGTTGTGCTCTTAACTGTATACTCCATGATGTTGGCCATGTTCATACCTAAGCTCGGATCAGCTCAATCCACAAGTTACAAGGTGGGATAGATTTTGATGTCTTTATCCAATGCTCCCCCCTAAGGCCATGATCAACCAATCAGGTCAATTCTGCTTTACTGCCTTCATGTGAAGATCCAGTAGCATCTACTGACTCTCCCTAAACTGATGTCTCACTTGTTTCTTTGATCTTTCATATCTTACCACTGCTGTTATCTTCTGCTTTCTTAAAACAACTGTCAAAATCATTCTTCAAATTTGCAACACTCTTACAAATATCATTTCCATTCTTCTGTGTATTCATAGGAGGTGATACTCTTCTGTTGTTTGCTCCATTATACCTACAAAACTTTGCTATATGACTTGGATTATTGCATTTGTAACATATAGGAGGTCTTCTTTCCTGATTAACTTGCAGCTTACAATACTTCACCATGTGTCCAATGTTATTACACTTGTAGCATGTAGGTCTCACTATAGGTTCTCTTCCATTGTCTTGTCTATATCCAGATTGATTAGGTTTCCTACATTCTACTTTCTCTTGCCCATATCCATTACAATTAAAACAATAGCCAGAAAAGGTTTTAAAAGGGGCATTACCTCTGCACTCTCTTTTCATGTGTCCAAACTTGTTACATCCAAAGCATCTACCTTTGAAAGGTCTGATCTGCTCTCTAGGTTCTTTAGTAGTAGGTTTTTCAACATCAATCTTTGCATCATATTTCTCTTCCTAATTCTTTGAGCATTCAACTTCATTGAAGAAAATACTAGTCATATCACCTTTAGTTTTCTGTCTGTCTTTCTATTCATCGATCAAATCACTGCTGGCGTGAAGTTTCTCAATGTGTTTCTTTGTCTCAACAAGTTCACCTTTTATAATTTGATTGTATTTCTCCAATTCTAGATACTTGTTCTTGTAGTTGTTAGCCTCATTATTCATTTTTTCTAATGCACTATTCAAAGTTTCTTCAATCTTCTTCTCAGCATCTTTTTGTAACTGAATCTCTTTACTCATAGCTTCATTCTCAAGTTTCAAAGTTTTTTTTTCTTCTTCAAGTAGCTTCACCTGATCTGAATTGTCTTTTTCTGAATCCTCATTAATCTAAACCACAAGATCCTATCTCTGAATTTTAGAAAGTTCAAGCTGGTCTCTGATTTTCTTTATAAATTTCTCAGCTCTTCGCATGTTGAATCTTAATTCTCCATTCTCTACTTTTGCTTTGTCAAGGTCTTCAAGTGTAGCTTCAAAGTTCTCCTGTAGATTATATGAATCCATTCTGATCTCCCTTAAGCTATTAGGCTTTCTCTCCAAGGGCCAAAGGCTCTGATACCAATTGTTAGGATTAGGTAATACTTGAGAGGGGGGGTGAATCAATATTACAACACTTATTAAAAAATTTCAACAAATTAAACATTAACCATATACTTGCAGAAATGAAAAGAACATAAGAAAATAACATAGTACTCATAACACCATATTTTTTTGTCGAGGAAACCCTAGCCAAGGGAAAACCCTGATGGGGATGGTACCCACAAGCATGCACTAAAGTATAGTGTCCCTATTAGGAGACCTAGCCCTCTTAGGAGCTGAATATTACATATTAAATTTCCTTGTTAAAGGAATAAAAACCCTGTTAAAGGTTCACAACACCCTGTTAGGGGCCAAATGAGCTTACAGCTCTTACAAAGTAATTATGTTACAAAATTTTCTCAGTCATGAACAAAACAAGCATCTCTAATGCTTAGATAGTTCCTGTTATATCTCATCAATGATCTCTATCATTCTCTACTCTACCATTCACATATCACATCCAAAAAATCTATCCACAACTCATACTTTACTCACAAAAAAGATCTTTCATATATATCTTTCTTCTTTACCAAGTCGGCTCCCAGTTACAAATATTACAAGTATTACATAGTCGGATCTCAATACAAAATACATTTAATAAAGAAAATATCAAATGCATAGTCGGTGATCTTACATAATCAAAATATATATTATTAAAAAACACAATTCAACTCCCATTTCTAGGAGTCCACGTCATACTCTCTGAATCATTGCTTCTGTCCAACTGCTCTATAATATTGTTCTGCTGCTGTCTGACTATCTTCAAATCTCTCTAACTTGTTGTAAACATATCAAAAACAAAATCGGTCTTAGGTGGAGGTCACATATACCCCATACTATTTTCCTCTACGCTCTCTTTCCCTAATTCATTGATCTCGATCTTCGATACCCAAAATACCTCTGTATCTCTATTTCTGTACTTAGTCGATTTCAGAGTCACCAAAACTTAACTTCATAGGAATCGATCTGTAACCTGGATGTGTTGCCATAAATGACAACCAAAAAGTGAATCACATCATGCAAAATAGATCACTTGCCAATAGTAAGTAATTTATTTTGATTTTTCTCTCAAAGGGTTTATTTTGGTGTTTCTTGTGTGAAATAAAAGTTCATCACTATATCCAAAGTAGTTAAGAAACTAAAGTCTTTTGTTCCATCCAATTTGGACACCAAAAAATCATTATTTTTTTGATTTTTTGATTGTATCCACTCTCTTGACTTTTTCAATTGATGCATTATTCAAAATAAATATAACTAGGTGATAGCCTCCTTTGGACTTTAGGGGCATATGTTTTATCCCCTCATCCTTTTTATGAATATGTGTAATGTTACTTTTAAATAATAAATCAAATAATTAATGAATAAAAACTAATTTTAAGCAAAATAAACAATTATTTACATTTGAGCAACACCAACATTTATAGATTAATATCAATTTCTTTGATTTGGACAAATTTTCCACCATTACCTTATCATTTCTCCAACTATTCATGAATTAAGGTGAAAGTTCTTTCACTATCGTAATTGGGTTATAAATACAAATCATGCCAATTGAAACACAAAAGTGTCAGGTATCAAGGAAGAATCAAGGAAACAATGATGATCAGTCAAGAGAAATTCAAGAAGAGGGTTTGCCTTATACTACTTTTACTTGTATATCTAATATATTGCGTAAGGATTCTTCCTATTCTAGTGATCTCTTTTATGCTAATCCAGTACTTGAAAAGGAATATTAAAGCTACCAAGTTACAAATCCACATTGTCAACACATACAAGAAGAGATGATTCCTAACATATGAGAAGAAGTAAAGTGAATTCCTAATTTAGATGTCTTCGATGAAAAATGGATGTTTGGATATGTTGCCTTGCCTAGCGAAATTGCACATGCCAGAGATTTGAGGATAAAAGTTCAAGAAGAAAGCTTGCAATTGAGTTCACAGGTACTCTAGGGTTGTCACTTGTTATCTCTCCATGTCATTTATTTTCCCTTGCTCGTCAATGGGTTCGCATAATCCACCTTGAGTTGTTTGGAGGTAGGCTTCACCTACCATGTAAATATTTTATTGGAGTTTATGAAAAACACAACCCCACAACTTCCAAGAATAGCCTGCATGCAAACACCTGTCACAGAAAGAGAGAAGAAAAAGATATGGAGGCTAGAAACAAAAAATTTGTGGAAGAGGAAACATCCTCAATTAATTCAATAATAATGGAATGGAAATACAAAATACAAAGAGATTGATCCTTATAAAGGAGATCGAACACCAAAAGGTGGAGAAACCTAGGTTGCATGAATAATTAATAAATGAATTAATTATAACATACCTAAAGTTTAGCTTAAGTAAACTAGAGATAAAAATGTGACTTAATAATTAAATCAATAATGATTTAATTAATAAGTCAATAAGGTGTCTTAATAATTAAATCAATAATGATTTAATTAATAAGTGAAAATACCTTTTTACTCTAACACCCTGTTTGTGCCCAAAAATGATGTTTTGAATTTCCTATGGACTTGCCAATCCAATGCTGGGAAACCCAATTGTTTTTGCCAACTAACAAGTTCAAAGGTTTGAACTTCTCCAATTTTGGCTCTGCAAAGCCAAGGCTGGTAGGCCTGTACCTTAACCAAATCTATTGATTCAAAGGCTTTTTATAGCAGATAACTGAATATAAAACTTATGGATTCTCTCAAGGTAACAAGTAAACTTGAGAGGAATCAAATTGTAAGTATCTCAATCAATTGTATATTGAATGCTGCAAAAACTGAAATGCTTTGATTAATAGTAAATGTTTGACAAAAGGTATATAAAATGAAATAGATCAAAGGAATAAAATATCACAAACTTTGAACAATGAACTGAATGACTATATTCCAATTATTGATAAGATCAGTGCCTTTCTCCTACTTGGGCAATAGAGTCAATTCTATATCAATCTTACGTACACCTCAGAAATAGTTTTAATAACTTGTATATAACAAGACCATCATTTCAAGGGCTTCTACATGAATTATAATTGAAACCAGATTATACAGTTAGTTTTACTAAATTTAACTCTGTCTTTGAGAGACCAATAGAACAGAGGAAAGTTTGTCAACCACACCTTTCAACTGATGATCAAACTGTACATATATTTCAAATTACAAAAAACATGAGAATTCAAGACAATGAAACAATATATCTAAATAGATTTATCTGAGAGACTAACTGAAAAGAATTAAAAACTATTACCATAAGTGAAAGAAAAAGCACCTATCTCTTTATTAATGTTGAAAAAATAGTACATTAAAGTTCATGTTGCAATTGTGATCAAATTCTATTATACAACGTGTTTCTCTCTCATTTTTTTGTTTACATTTTACACCACATATATATGTGGATCAATGGTTTTCACACCCCTTTTATGGTGAAGAGACACCACCCTATGTTAAAATTTAAAAACTTCTTTTGGAAAAACTAATCAACAAACTAACTAATAACTACCTATCTTTCGGATTTGGCTTTGGTCAAAAATCCAAAAAAAATTGTACGAACATAAGATTTTTACTGGAGATAGGAAATTTGATTTTCCGAACTAGGTCTATTTTAGATTTTCAATTGTTGATCTTTTTCATTCTCTGTCGACATCATCATTGCAGAAGGTCAAAATTACAGCATCTCTGAAACCTTCGCTTACAAAATTTTGATTGTTCCTGTCGCAGAGCTTCCTTCCTCAAACCCTCAACTTTTAATTAAAAGTAATATATTTTTGTATCCCATTTCATGTACTCCATCATGTCATAAATTATTGGGCATGGAGTTTAGGATGCCATTTTTAGATTTTTATCACTATATAGGACTCTAAATTTTGCCAAAAATTTAGAGCTCCAACACACCCCCCTTAAGATAAACTTAGGGAGAAGCTAAAAACCTATAAAAAAATATTGAAAGCAATAAATGGGTCCCAACAACAAGGAATGATCAGGTACCCAAGTACAAAAAATCTATGTAAAGAGGAGAAAGGGAGAAAACCCAATGGGAAAAAACCCTCTCCAAAAAGAGATGAAGACTAGTGAAGGACTGAAGAATCCTCCAACTAGAGAATGTCTGAGAAGAATAGGAACAAAAGAAGAACATGTAGAACACCATTGAAGTGTGAAGTTGCAAACACTGTCGAAGAATAACTATTGGAATGTCCACTATAATAGAACATGATCAGGTAGAGAAGACTGGAAACAAAGTCTGAAGATCAACATTATCAGATTTCCACAATCCATTTAAATCAATTTTTTGTTTCTGGATTTGATTGTGTAAGTTTTTTTAGCATCAATGTTTTGGATCACACTCCGTGATCCATCATCAGGATGAGAGAGAGCGCAAGAATTGTAAGAATAATAAGATGCAAACAAAGCCTCACTCAAAGGATGCATAAAAAGGAAGGGGTGGAGAGGATGCACAAATAGAGAGAGAGAGAGAGAGAGAGCACTAAACAAAAATTAAAAATAAATGTGCAACAATAAATAGGAAAGAAACTACAACAAAAAAATCTAATAAAAAGAAAATGTACCTAAGAGAGAAGGAAGGAACTTAAAAAGAGGATAAAAAACCACAAAAAACACAAAGAAAGAAAAAACTAAAAGGTGGCTAAAAAAATCTAGGTGCATACACACACACACATGCGTATATGGAGTATGTATGTACATATACATATACATATATACGTATACATATACATATATATATGTATGTCTGTATATATACCTATATATGCCCAAATAAGTAACTAAAAATAAAACTAGGAGCATACATATATACATATACATATACATATACATATACATATACATATACATATACATATACATATATATATATATATATATATATAAAGGAGAAAACAATAATCTAAAAACCAACTACACCAGAAGAAAGCGGGGGAAAAACCAACACAAGATGAAGAAAGCGGTAAAGAGGAAACTAAAAAACCAGAAAGGAGCAAGAACTTAGATGGAGACACAAGCTCAAACAAACAACCAAAACAAGTTAAAGAAAGAGGGGGGCATGGAACTAGCCACCAAAGGAGGGGGAGGGGAGGGGGGAACTGTCAAGAGAAATGGTGGTTGTTGAGAGTGCCTAACAGAGGTTTCCACGAATGGCTGATGGACCACCCTTCATCACGATTGAGATTGATGGGATGGTAGTTTATTTCACTAGCCTCCTTAGGATTCCTCTTGAAATAGTTATCCTCCTTGGAATTCTGTAGAGCCGATCAATTGAAGATGGAAGGATGCCTCCAAAATAGGAATGAAAGAGTGTTCATATGGTAAACGATCTATCTCACTGAAATGCATAGGTACCTAGCCACTGCATCCTCCTAGTACATAGGAACAAATAATTAATGCATAGCTCACTCTATAGAACTAAGGAAGCATTAGAACCAATAGGAAACATGAAATACCCCCCCCCCCCCCATAATGCTGATCATGGAGAGGTATGACAGATACACTGAAAGAGGCTGCCAAGAATAACTATATGATGAAGAACCAGGAGCATAGAAAGTGCAATAGAGAGTAAAAACACATATAAAGGATGGTGTCATGGAAGGATCACTCTCTTGAAACACATTATGAGGCTAATGTCATGGAAGGAACACTCACTTGACAAAGGTAAAACAAACCCCCCCATGGCATTTTATAATGTAGTACTACTACAAATAGACACAAAAAAGTCCAAGATCTGAAGCATGCATGAGATGGCACTTTATCCGGGTACATTTGCAAAAAAAGAAATGTGACAGAAATAGATGTTTACAATGCTCAATAATGAAAATATAGCTGTAGAAACATGAATAACAGCTAACATGGAGTCACCCCATGCACAAAAAATGATCCCAGGACCTGAAACAACCAAGATAACCACCAGATTGCAAAAATGCAAAATAATGAATAGAAAGTACCTGGATTAGATCCTGGGTGTGAGACCAATAAAATAAGATATAGCACTAAATCATCTTTCCAACGCCATGCATAAGTCAAAAAATGGAGTCCATATGAGCAAGATATGGCTCTCGGAGTGCAAAAAAGAACACTGACTTTGATTGGGAAAAACAGCCACAAGACAGAAAAATAAAAAATCTAAACCTAGAAAATCAAGTCAGTATCAAAACCATCTTTCCGATGATATCTTGTTTGGCCAAAAAACCTCCATTTGGTCAAGATACAAGCAAAAAATTGAAGACTGCTCCAAAACAAGAAGAGAACCAAGAAACCCAAATTGCCATGCAAAAAAAATTAATAAATTTTTTTTTTAATTTTCAAAAAGGTGGTGGTATGAATTTTGAGGTAGAACAAAAACTGAGGTGGTGTGAAAACTGAGGTTTTTTTTGTCTCAAAAAGTGTGCCAAGGTTGTGCATGCAAAAAAGAGGACCCAAATTTCAATTGTGTCCAAATTGGACACGCCATATATGAAAATAGGGGTTTTTGGGCCTTCCAGACACAACCGTGATGTCAAGTTTTTCCCAAAGTGCTCTAAAAATAACTCCCCCCAAATCTACCAAAATATGAGACAAAAACCTCTCAAAAACACAGATTTGAAGAACAAGGCCAAATCTCTCATGAAGAGAACAAGGACATGAAGATCTGATATCATATTAGAGTTGATGAAAAAAAACAACCCCACAGCTCCCAAGAATCACCTGCATGCAAACACCTGTCACAGAAAGAGAGAAGCAAAAGCTATGGAGGCCAGAAACAACAGATCTGTGGAAGAGGAAAAATCCTCAATTGATTCAATAATAATGGAATTAAATTACAAAATACAAAGAGATCAATCCTTATAAAGGAGATCAAACACCAAAACATGGAGAAACCTAGGTTGCATGAATAATTAATAAAAGAATTAATTATAACATGCCTAAAATTTAGCTTAAGTAAACTAGAGATAAAAAAGTGACTTAATAATTAAATCAATAACGATTTAATTAATAAGTAAGTAAGGTGTCTTAATAATTAAATCAAAGTGAAAATACCTTTTTACTCTAACATATTTTAGGTAGAAACATTTTTGAGTTGGTCTCATTTTTGGTTTGCTTTGAGTTTCTCAAGTTAATCCCTATGTTGTCTCCTTTGTCACTCGATGGCCCACAGATAACACACTAAATTTTGTGGATATTCTAAATTCATATTGTGTCCTTTACAGTCATTTTCCTTTTCATAATGTGGATTTACAAATCCACATTGTCAGCTCATACAAGAAGAGATGTTTCCTAACATATGAGAAGAAGTAAAGTGAATTCCTAATTCAGATGCCTTCGATAAAAAATGGTTGTTTGGATATGTTACCTTGCCTAGAAAAATTGCACATGTCATAAATTTGAGGATAAAAGTTCAAGAAAAAATATTGCAATTGAGTTCACAGGTACTCCAGGGTTGCCACCTGTTATCTCACCATGTCATTTATTTTCCCTTGCTCGTCAACGAGTTCACATAATCCACCTTGAGTTTTTTGGAGGTAGACTTCACCTACCATGTAAATATTTTAGGTATAAATTTTGTTGTGTTGGTCTCATTTTTGGTTTGCCTTTAGTTTCTCTAGTTAATCCCTATGTTGTCTCCTTTGTCACTCGATTGCCCATGGATAACACACTAACATTTGTAGAGATTTTGAATTCATATTCTGTCCATTGCAGTCATTTTTCTTTCAATAATGTGGATTTATAAATCCACATTGTTAGCTCATACAAGAAGAGATTATTCCTAACATATGAGAACAAGTAAAGTGAATTCCTAATTCAGATGTCTTCGATGAAAAAAGGTTGTTTGGATATGTTGCCTTGCTTAGAAAAATTGCACATGCCAGAAATCTGAGGATAAAAGTTCAAGAAGAAAGCTTGCAATTGAGTTCACAGGTACCCCAGGGTTTCCTCCTGTTATCTCGCCATGTCATTTTTTTCCCTTTCTCATCAATGGGTTCACATAATCCACCTTGAGTTGTTTGGAGGTAGGCTTCACCTACCATGTAAATATTTTAGGTAGAAATTTTGTTGTGTTGGTCTAATTTTTTGTTTGCCTTGAGTTTCTCCAGTTAATTGCTATGTTATTTCTTTTGTCACTCGATTGCCCATGGATAACACACTAACTTTTGTAGAGATTATGAATTCATATTGTGTCATTTGCAGTCATTGTCCTTTTCATAATGTGGATTTACAAATCCACATTATCAGCTCATACAAGAAGAGATTATTCCTAACACATGACAAGAAGTAATGTGAATTCCTATTTCAGATGTTTTTGATGAAAAATGGTTGTTTGGATATGTTACATTGCCTAGCGAAATTGCACATGCCATAAATTTGAGGATAAAATTTCAAGAAGAAAGCTTGCAATTGAGTTCATAGGTACTCCAGGGTTGCCACCTGTTATCTTGGCATGTCATTTATTTTCCCATTCTTGTCAACGGGTTCAAATAATCCACCTTGAGTTGTTTGGAGGTAGGCTTCACCTACCATGTAAATATTTTAGGTAGAAATTTTGTTGTGTTGGTCTCATTTTTGGTTTTCCTTGAGTTTCTCCAGTTAATCCCTATGTTTTCTCCTTTCTCACTTGATTTCCCATGGATAACACACTATCTTTTGTAGAGATTCTAAATTCATATTGTGTCCTTTGTAGTCATTGTCCTTTTCATAATGTGGATTTACAAATCCACATTTTCAGCTCATACAAGAACATATTATGCCTAACATATGAGAAGAAGTAAAGTGAATTCCTAATTCAGATGTCTTCGATGAAAAATAGTTGTTTGCATATGTTACCTTGCCTACAAAAATTGCACATGCCATAAATTTGAGGATAAAAGTTCAAGAAGAAATCTTGCAATTGAGTTAATATGTACTCCAGGGTTGCCACCTATTATCTCGCCATGTCATTTATTTTTCCTTACTTGTCAATGGGTTTGAATAATCCACCTTGATTTGTTTGGGGGTAGGCTTCACCTACCATGTAAATATTTTAGGACAAAATTTTTTTGTGTTGGACTCATTTTTGGTTTGCCTTGAGTTTCTCTAGTTAATCCCTATGTTGTCTCCTTTGTCACTCGATTGCCCATGGATAACACACTGAATTTTGTAGAGATTTTGAATTCATATTGTGTCCTTTACAGTCATTGTCCTTTTCATAATGTAGATTTACAAATCTAAATTGTTAGCTCATACACGAAGAGATGAGTCCTAACATATGAGAAAAAGTAAAGTGAATTCCTAATTCAGATGTCTTCGATGAAAAATTGTTGTTTGTATATGTTACCTTGCCTAGAAAAATTTCACATGCCATAAATTTGAGGATAAAAGTTCAAGAAGAAGCTTGCAATTGAGCTCACAGGTACTCCAGGGTTTCCACCTGTTATCTTGCCATGTCATTTATTTTCCCTTTCTCGTCAATGGGTTCACATAATCCACCTTGAGTTGTTTGGAGGTAGGCTTCACCTACCATGTAAATAATTTAGGTAGAAATTTTATTGTGTTGGTCTCATTTTTGTTTGCCTTGAGTTTCTCCAGTTAATCCCTATGTTGTCTCCTTTGTCACTTGATTGCCCATGGATATCACATTGAATTTTGTAGAGATTTTGAATTCATATTGTGTCCTCTGCAGTCAATGTCATTTGCATAGTGTGGATTGACAAATCCACATTGTCAGCTCATACAAGAAGAGATTATTCCTAACATATGAGAAGTAAAGTGAATTCCTAATTCAGATGTCTTCGATGAAAAATAGTTTTTTGGATATGTTACCTTTCCTAGCAAAATTGCACATGCCATAAATTTTAGGATAAAAGTTCAAGAAGAAATCTTGCAATTGAGGTCACCTGTACTCCAGGGTTGCCACCTATTATCTCACAATGTCATTTATTTTCCCTTGCTCGTCAACAGTTTTTCATAATCCACCTTGAGTTGTTTGGAGGTAGGCTTCACCTACCATGTAAATATTTTAGGTAGAAATTTTATTGTGTTGGTATCATTTTTTGTTTGCCTTGAGTTTCTCCAATTAATCCCTATGTTGTCTCCGTTGTCACTCGATTGCCCATGGATAACACACTGACATTTGTAGAGATTTTGAATTCATATTGTGTCCTTTGTAGTCATTGTCCTTTTAATAATGTGGATTTATAAATCCACATTGTCAACTCATACAAGAATAGATGATTCCTAACATATGAGAAGAAGTAAAGTGAATTCCTAATTCAGATGTCTTCGATAAAAAATGGTTGTTTGGATATGTTGCCTTGCCGACCGAAATTGCACATGCTAGAAATTTGAGGATAAAAGTTCAGGAAGAAAGCTTTCACAGGTACTCCAGGGTTGCCACCTGTTATCTCGCCATGTCATTTTTTTCCCTTTCTCATTAATAGGTTTGCATAATCCACCTTGAGTTTTTTTGAGGTAGGCTTCAGCTACCATGTAAATATTTTAGGTAGAAATTTTGTTGTGTTGGTCTCATTTTGGTTTGCCTTGAGTTTCTCCAATTAATCCCTATGTTGTCTCCTTTGTCAGTCAATTTCCCATGGATAACACACTAAGTTTTGCAGAGATTCTAAACTCATATTGTGTCCTTTGTAGTCATTTTCCTTTTCATAATGTGGATTTGTTGGAGATTTGCCTTTGAGCCAGTAGTTGACTGTATGTTTGTCATTGAAGACAACATATAGTATGCAGCAGTGTTCTGTATGTAATTCTCTGTATGGATATTTTGGAGCCTTGCGTGGTTATTTTTATGTTGTAGACATATTAATTATGCTATGTTCATAGACGCAGATTTTGTTATGCAGTTGAAGTTGAGTTATGATGATCTATCTGCCAGTTACAGTTTCAAAAGATTGTTTGTTAAGAGCCGACAGTATTTTCATTGTTTCTTCAGTTGCACCTATCATTTGGATATGCATGTTTGGTTCATGTTTAGTTATGAGTTCAATTTTTTTTTTTAAGAGTGCTTAACGTGTTTCATCCAGAGAGTGAAGTTTGAGTTAATTTGGTGGAGCCGACTATGTGAAGTGACGCGTATACTCATCTTGAGTTGCGCAGTTCTATTTGCGTTGTGTGCTTAGTTTAGCTGACGAGGAAGTTGTAGAAGAGTTTCCTACAAGCCGACTTGATCTTATCTTTGGAGAAAGATACTTATAGTAGTTCATTTGTGATCGCCAAGTGTGTGAATGTAAAAAGATATCAAAAAAGAGCAGTGCAGAATGTTTAATGTATTGGGACAGTAAAGCTATATCATTCATCAGTTGAAGATCTATGTGAAGAAGCAGAGAGTGTATACAATTCACTGGAGCTGATCAAGATAGCAGGTCTACTTAACAGTTCAATATCAGATATATTATATATCTGTTGTGCAGAAGGTTGCAGCCTTCATCATTTGAGCAGTGTGCTAATGGATATTGTGTCCTCATCCCTAACAGTGTTATTTGTAAAAGACTTCTAATAGGGTCTGACCTTTGACTGGTTCTCTATACTTAATGAATTGTAAAGATCAACTCCTAACAGGGTTGTAAGATCTTCTAATAGGGATCATTATACACTAGTGCAGTTCTTTGTGGGTGCTAATTCCCACCAGGGTTTTTACCTATTTTGGGTTTCCCCGTAACCAAAATTGTGGTGTTATAATTTGTGTTATCTTATTGTGTTTATGCTTAATGTTATTCCATAATTAATTGATTATAGAATTGAATCTTGTAGATAAGTGATTCGCCCCCCTCTCAGTTATCTCTTAGGACTATTCCTAACATGATTTTTAAATCCACATTGTGAGCTCATACAAGAAGAGATGAGTCCTAACATATGAGAGGAAGTAAAGTGAATTCCTAATTCAGATGTCTTCGATGAAAAATAGTTGTTTGGATATATTACCTTGCCTAGAAATATTGCACATGCCATAAATTTGAGGATAAAAGTTCAAGAATAAATCTTGCAATTGATTTCATAGGTACTCCAGGGTTGCCACCTGTTATCTTTCCATGTCATTTATTTTCCCTTACTTATCAATGGGTTTTCATAATCCACCTTGAGTTGTTTGGAGGTAGGCTTCACCTACCATGTAAATATTTTAGGTAGAATTTTTTTTGTGTTGGTCTCATTTTTGGTTTGCCTTCAATTTCTCCAGTTAATCCCTATGTTGTCTCCTTTATCACTCAATTTCCCATGGATAACACACTGACTTTTGTAGAGATTTTAAATTCATACTGTGACCTTGCATTCATTTTCCTTTTCATAATGTGGATTTAAAAATCCAAATTGTCAGCTCATACAAGAAGAGATGATTCCTAACATATGAGAAAAAGTAAAGTGAATTCCTAATTCAGATGTCTTCGATGAAAAATGGTTGCTTGGATATGTTACCTTACCTAGCAAAATTTCACATGCCATAAGTTTGAGGATAAAAGTTCAAGATGAAGCTTGTAATTGAGCTCACAGGTACTCCAGGGTTGCCACCTGTTATCTCGCCATGTCATTTATTTCCCCATTCTCGTCAACGGGTTCACATAATCCACCTTGAGTTGTTTGGAGGTAGCCTTCACCTACCATGTAAATATTTTAGGTAGAAATTTTGTTGTGTTGGTCTCATTTTTATTTGCCTTGAGTTTCTCCAATTAAACCCTATGTTGTCTCCTTTGTCACTCGATTGCCCATGGATAACACATTGAATTTTGTATAGATTTTGAATTCATATTGTGTCCTTTGCACTCATTATCCTTTCAATAATGTAGATTTATAAATCCTCATTGTCAGCACATACAAGAAGAGATGATTCCTAACATATGAGAAGAATTAAAGTGAATTCATAATTCAGATGTCTTCGATGAGAAATGGTTGTTTGGATATGTTGCCTTGCCGAGCGAAATTGCACATGCTATAAATTTGAGGATAAAAGTTCAAGAAGAAATCTTGCAATTGAGTTCACATGTACTCCAGGGTTGCCACCTATTATCTCGCCATGTCATTTTTTTCCCTTTCTCGTCAACAAGCTCGCATAATCCACCTTGAGTTGTTTGGAGGTAGGCTTCACCTACCATGTAAATATTTTAGGTAAAAATTTTGTTGTGTTGGTCTCATTTTTGGTTTACCTTGAGTTTCTCAAGTTAATCTGTATGTTGTCTCCTTTGTCACTCTATTGCCCATGGACAACACACTGAATTTGTAGAGATTCTGAATTCATATTGTGTCATTTGTAGTCATTGTCATTTTCATAATGTGGATTTACAAATCCACATTGTCAGCTCATACAAGAAGAGATGATTACTAACATATGAGAAGAAGTAAAGTGAATTCCCAATTTAGATATCTTCGATGAAAAATGGTTGTTTGGATATGTTACCTTGCCTAGTGAAATTGCGCATGCCATAAATTTGAGGATAAAAGTTCAAGAAGAAATCTTGCAATTGAGGTCACATGTACTCCAAGGTTGCCACCTGTTATCTCACCATGTCATTTATTTTCCCTTGCTCGTCAACGGTTTCGCATAATCCACCTTGAGTTGTTTGGAGGTAGGCTTCACCTACCATGTAAATATTTTAGGAAGAAATTTTGTTGTGTTGGTGTCATTTTTTGTTTGCCTTGAGTTTCTCCAATTAATCCCTATGTTGTCTCCATTGTCACTCGATTTCCCATGGATAACACACTGACTTTTGTAGAGATTTTGAATTCATATTGTGTCCTTTGTAGTCATTGTCCTTTTAATGATATGGATTTATAAATCCACATTGTCAACTCATACAAGAAGAGATGATTCCTAAGATATGAGAAGAAGTAAATTGAATTCCTAATTCAGATGTCTTCGATAAAAAATGGTTGTTTGGATATGTTGCCTTGCCGAGCGAAATTGCACATGCTAGAAATTTGAGCATAAAAGTTCAAGAAGAAAACTTTCATGGGTACTCCAGGTTTGCCACCTGTTATCTCACCATGTCATTTTTTTCCCTTTCTCGTTAATAGGTTCGCATAATCCACCTTGAGTTGTTTGGAGGTAGGCTTCACTTACCATATAAATATTTTAGGTGGAAATTTTGTTGTGTTGGTCTCATTTTGGTTTGCCTTGAGTTTCTCCAGTTAATCCCTATGTTGTCTCCTTTGTCAGTTGATTTCCCATGGATAACACACTAAATTTTGTAAAGATTCTAAATTCATATTGTGTCCTTTGCAGTCATTTTCCTTTTCATAATGTTGATTTGTTGGAGATTTGCCTTTGAGCCAGTAGTTGACTGTGTGTTTGTCATTGATGACAACATATAGTATGCAACAGTGTTTTGTATGTACTTCTTTGTATGGATATGTTGGAGCCTTACACGGTTATTTTTATGTTGTAGACATATTAATTATGCTATGTTTATAGATGCAGATTCTATTATGCAGTTAAAGTTGAGTTATGATGATCTATCTGCCAATTACAGTTTCAGAAGATTGTTTGTTAAGAGCCGATAGTATTTTCATTGTTTCTTCAATTATGCCTATCATTTGGATATGCGTATTTGGATTCATGTTTATTTATGATTTCATAATGTTTGGTTAAGAGCGCTTAACATGTTTCATCCAGAGAGTGAAGTTTGAGTTAATTTGGTGGAGCAGACTGTGTGAATTGATGCGTCTACTCATATTGAGTTGTGCGGTTCTATTTGTGTTGGGTGCTTAGTTTAGCTGACAAGGAAGTTGTAGAAGAGTTTCCTACAAGACGACTTGATCTTATCTTTGGAGGAAGATACTTATAGCAGTTCATTTGTGATCGCCAAGTCTGTGAATGTAAAAAGATATCAAAAAAGAGCAGAGCAGAATGTTTAATGTATTGGGACAGTAAAGCTATATCATTCATCAGTTGAAGATCTATGTGAAGAAGAAGAGAGTGTATACAATTCACTGGAATTGATCAAGACAACAGGTCTACTTAACAGTTCAATATCAAATATAGTGTATATTTGTTGTGCAAAAGGTTGCAACCTTCATCATTTGAGCAGTGTGCTCACGGACAGTGTGTCCTCACCCCTAACAGGGTTATTTGTAAAAGACTCCTAACAGGGTTCGACCTTTGACCAGGTCTCTGTACTTAATGCATTGTAAAGATCAACTCCTAACAGAGTTTTAAGATCTTCTAACAGGGATAATTATACACTAGTGCAGTTCTTTGTGGGTGCTAATTCCTACCAGGGTTTGTACCTATTTTGGGTTTCCCCGTAACCAAAATTGTGGTGTTATAATCTGTGTTATCTTATTGTGTTTATGCTTAATGTTATTCTAAACTTAATTGATTAAAGAGTTAAATCTTGTAGATAATTGAGTCACCCCCCCCCTCTCAGTTATCTCTTGGGACTATTCCTAACAATTGGTATCAGAGCCAAGTGCCTTGGAGAGAAAGTTTAACAACTTGAGGTTGATTAGATGGCGTACTTTAGAAAAGAGATTCCTAAGTTTGATGGAGAGAATTATCTTGACTAGAAGAACAATATGATAACACATCTGCAATGCATTGGTTTTGAGATTTTTGAAACAACTACTCAAGAAGTTGATGTTCCCTCTTTAAAAGACCTTGCAGAAGAAGACTCTACTGTTAAACAAAAGGAAGTATTCACCAATAATTCAATTTCCAAAGAAGCCCTTGTCAGTGCCTTATCTGACAGTGAGTTCTCTGAGATTAAGAAAGTAGATAAAGCCTACACAATATGGAAGTATCTAGAAGACATATTTGAAGGAGATATCCAAGCAAAGAATGCGCGCAGCAAGACATGGAAGAAGAGATATAACAATTTAGAGATGCTACCTGAAGAAAACATTAGAGCATACAATTAGAGGATTAATGAAGCAGTTTCAAGAATAAAAAACAATGGTGGAGAAAATACAGAGGAAGACATAATGGATAAATTGATGACTACACTGACAGCAGACTATGAGAGCAAGATAAACATCTTAGATGAGACTATGCAATTTTCAAAAGACTTCAAGAGAGAAACCTTGATCAGCAAAATTTCAGCATTTGAGATATCAAAATTGAAGACAAAACCTAAAAGTGAAACAACCTTCAAAGCCTCAGTCCATGGTAAGAAATCTTTGAACACTTCTGGTAATTTTGATAATGAAGGTGAGGATAAAGAACTAGAAGAAATCATTGCTATGATTGCTAAGAAAGAAAGAAAAGGAAAAGGAAAATATGAAGGATAGTTACCATTCAAATGCTTTTCATGTAACAAAGTTGGTCATTTTGCATCTAAGTTCCCTACAAGAGTCAAGAAGTTTGGAACAAATTACAAGCCTAAATATACAAAGGAATGTTACTATGCTGAAGATGGAGTGACAGACGAAGATTCAGGAGAAGATGAAATTGGATTTATTGCAATTGAAGATATTGAAAAAATGTTTGATGAAATGGACATTGAAGATGAAAAGAAAGCACAAGAGTTGGCATTAGTTTCCCAAGCAGACATCAAAACAGACTAGTTCATTGATAGCGGGTGTTCACATCACATGATAAGATACAAAGATAGATTTGTACATCTAGATAAGTACAAAGGTGGCATGGTTAGATTTGGAGACAACACTCCTAAGCCTATCATAGGTAGAGGAGCTATCACTTTAGATGGAAAGAAAAACACTGATGATGTTCTGTATGTTGATGGTTTACATCATAACCTACTGAGTGTTGGACAGTTGCTTGACAAAGGATATCAGTTGGAATTCAAAAACAACAAGTGCATCATTAATAACAAAGAAGGAGATATGATTGCATTAGGTTCAAAGACTAAAGGTAATATTTTTTAGCTCAATTATGAAGCAAGTTGTTTTGTTGCAAAAGTAGATGATAGTTGGTTATGGCACAAAAGACTTTGTCATATCAATTTTGACAATATAGTAAAGATAAGAAATGTAAAGGCAGTAAGAGACCTTCCTAGTATTGCAAGACCAGTTGTTACTATGTGCAGGGAATGTGTGATGGGAAATCATGTAAGGAACTCATTTAGAAGTAAACATAACTCAGCAGAGAACAAATTGGATCTAGTGCATACAGACTTATGTGGACCTACTCAAACAAGATCATACTATGGTGAAAGGTATTTTATTTTGTTTGTTGATGATTTTTCCAGAATGATGTGGGTTGCGTTCTTGAAAGATAAATCTGAAGCTTTTGAGAAGTTCAAAATATTCAAAGCTAAAGTTGAAAATGAGTCTGGATTAAAGATAAAATGTCTGAGATCAGATATAGGAGGAGAATTCACCTCTGACAAGTTTTTTGAGTATTGCAAAGAACATGGGATCAAAAGACAGCTAAGTGCACCTAGAACCCCTTAGCAGAATGGAATTGCAGAAAGAAGAAATAGGATCATACTTGACACAACGCGCACTATCATGATTGAAGGAAAAGTTGCACACCTATTGGAGAGAAGCAGTCAATACTGCAATCTATACTATCAACATAATTCAATTAAGGCCAGGCGCAGACAAGACACCTTATGAACTTTGGTTTGGTAATGTACCTACAGTAAAATACTTTAGAATCTTTGGAAGCAAGTGTTACATCAAGAGAGATGATGGTGTTGGGAAGTTTGATGCTAGAAGCGATGAAGGTATTTTTCTTGGTTACTCTACTAAGAGAAAAGATTATAGATGTTTTAACTTGAGATTGAAGAAAATCATTGAAAGTACACATGTAAAGATTGATGAGAAGTTCATGATTCAAGAAAAATACTATGATTATGCACCTATGATTGAAGATGAACCTAGACCTATCAGTAAAGAAAAAGTTATTGAAGAAATGTTTGACTATATTGATGTATCATGCAATGACCCTAAACCAAGTGAAGAGGAATCACAGATAACAAATGAGAGCATCACACCTAAAGTTCCAAAATTCACATCTAGATACCATTCAAAAGAAGATATCATTGGAGATCAGAGCAGTAAAGTTTTGACAAGATCTAAAGCAAAAGGTTTAACATTTGATGAAGAGGTATGTTTACTTTCACAAATTGAACCTTTGAGTGTTGAAAATGCATGTAATGATTTAGATTGATAGAAAACAATGAAAGAAGAGTTAGATTAGATAATTAAGAATGACACATGGGAATTGGTCCATAGACCTTGTGACAAAAATGTGATTGGAACTAAGTGGATATTCAGAAACAAGATGAATGAAGATGGTACAGTGGTAAGAAACAAAGCAAGACTGGTATGTAAAGGATATGCGTAGAGAGAAGGTATTGATTACTATGATACATTTGCCCCTATGAGCAGAATGGAAGCTATAAAATATTTTTTAGCTTATGCAACATTCAAGAACTTTAAGGTATATCAGATGGATGTCAAGTCAACATTTATGAATGGTGACTTGAAGGAAGAAGTCTACATAGAACAGCCTGAAGGATTTAGTTTATCAGACAAACCTGACATGGTATGCAAACTGAAGAAAACCCTCTATGGACTTAAGCAAGCCCCTAGAGCTTGGTATGAAAGATTAGATGGTTACTTGACTAAGATTGGATTCAAGAAATGAGCAACAGATTGTAACTTGTTCATAAGAGAGACACCTGAAGGATTATTACTTGTTGCTATTTTTGTTGATGACATTATTTTTGGTGGTAATGACAAGCTTAGTGCAGATTTTGCTAAAGAGATGCAGAGCGAATTTGAAATGAACATGATTGGACCTATCAAATACTTTTTGGGATTAAATGTACTACAGAAAGACAGAGGTATATTCATTAATCAGTCTAAGTATGTGAAGGAGATATTGAAGAAATTCAAGATGGAAGATTGCAAGCCAGTAAGCACCCCTATGATAACAGGAAGCAAGCTTTCTAAAGATGATGATTCTACAACAGTTGCCATGACACTATACAAGTGATTGGAAAAATCATATATCTTACTCAATCTAGACCAGATATTTCTAATGTAGTTGGCGTTGTTGGAAGATTTGCAACTGAACCTAAACAAAATCACTTAATGGAAATAAAGAGAATATTCAGATACCTAAAAGGGACTATAGACTATGGTTTATGGTATCCTAACTCAGAGAATGTAGAACTTCATGTGCATATAGATGCAGATTGGGAAGGTTGTGTTGATGACAAAAAGAGTACCTCAGGAGGAGCAGTATTTCTTGGAGACAGATTAGTTACTTGGACAAGCAAGAAGCAGAACTGTATTTCTCAGTCAACAGCAGAAGCAGAGTATGTAGCAACAGCATTGAATTGTTCTACAATTGTTTGGATCAAGCAGATGATAAAAGACTTTTGAATTCAGATTGATTATCCTATTCTTATTCATTGTGACAACACTAGCACGATCAATATGTCAAAGAACCCTATGATGCACGCAAAGACAAAACACATTGAAATAAAATATCATTTTCTAAGAGAAAAAGTTGCAGAGAAAGAAGTAAAGTTGGATTATGTGAGCACTAAAGAACAGTTAGCAGACATTTTTACAAAGCCTTTACCAAAAGATACTTTTGAGTATCTCAGGGAGAAGTTGGGAGTAATTCCCTTTCCTGAGTTTGATTAGAATTTGCAACAAATACATTAGTCCTTGGTGACTGATGAATGGTTGACTACTCTACTTTAGGAGTAGTACCTGTGCTTATTTGTATTTGGCACCCTTTTCCATTGATGTCAAAGGGGGAGTATATAGTTTGGGGGAGTATACAGTCATGAAAAATAAAAAGTAGTATAAGGAGATGCAGCAGTTAAGAGGAGTTTTTGTTGAGGATATTGAGAAGATTGTAAAAAGAAAGTATACTTTTGGATTGGTGGTGTTTTTCATATCATATGTTGCCATCAATGTCAAAGGGGGAGATTGTTGGAGATTTTCCTTTGAGCCAGTAGTTGACTGGATGTTTGTCATTGATGACAACATATAGTATGCAATAGTGTTCTATATTTAATTCTCTATATGGATATGTTGGAGCATTGCGCGGTTATTTTTATGTTTTAGACATATTAATTATGCTATGTTCATAGACACAAATTATGTTATACAGTTGAAGTTGAGTTATGATGATCTATCTGCCAGTTATAGTTTCAGAAGATTGTTTGTTAAGAGTCGACAATATTTTCATTGTTTCTTCAGTTGCACCTATCATTTGGATATGCGTGTTTGGATTCATGTTTAGTTATGAGCTCAAAATGTTTGGTTAAGAGCATTTAACGTGTTTCATCCAGAGAGTGAAGTTTGAGTTAATTTGGTGGAGCCGACTGTGTGAAGCGACGCGTCTACTCATCTTGAGTTGCGCAGTTCTATTTGTGTTGCGTGCTTAGTTTAGCCGACAAGGAAGTTGTAGAAGAGTTTCCTACAAGCTAACTTAATCTTATCTTTGGAGGAAGATACTTATAGTAGTTCATTTGTGATCGATAAGTGTGTGAATGTAAAAAGATATCGAAAAAGAGCAGAGAAGAATGTTTAATGTATTGGGATAGTAAAGCTATATCATTCATCAGTTAAAGATCTATGTGAAGAAGAAGAGAGTGTATACAATTCACTAGAACTGATCAAGAGAGCAGGTCTACTTAACAACTCAATATCAGATATAGTGTATATCTATTGTACAGAAGGTTGCAACCTTCATTATTTGAGCAGTGTGCTCAAGGACAGTGTGTCCTCACCCCTACCAGGGTTATTTGTAAAAGACTCCTAATAGGGTCCGACCTTTGACCAGGTCTCTATACTTAATGCATTGTAAAGATCAACTCCTAACAGGGTTGTAAGATCTTCTAATAGGGATCATTATACACTAGTGCAGTTATTTGTGGGTGCTAATTCCCACCAGGGTTTTTACCTATTTTGGGTTTCCCTATAACCAAAATTGTGGTGTTATAATCTGTGTTATCTTATTGTGTTTATGCTTAATGTTATTCTGTACTTAATTGATTGAAGAATTGAATCTTGTAGATAATTGATTCACCACCCCCTCTTAGTTATCTCTTGGGACTATTCCTAACAGGATTTAAAAATCCACATTGTCAGCTCATACAATAAGAGATGATTCCTAACATATGAGAAGAAGTAAAGTGAATTCCTAATTCAGATGTCTTCGATGAAAAATGGTTGTTTAGATATGTTACCTGGCCTAGCGAAATTTCACATGCCATAAAATTGAGGATAAAAGTTCAAGAAGAAATCTTGCAATTGAGTTCACAGGTACTCCAGGGTTGCCACCTGTTATCTCACCATGTCATTTTTTTCCCTTGCTTGTCAACAGGTTCGTATAATCCACCTTGAGTTGTTTGGAGGTAGGCTTCACCTACCATGTAAGTATTTTAGTTAGAAATTTTGTTGTGTTGGTCTCATTTATTATTTGCCTTGAGTTTCTCCAGTTAATCCCTATGTTGTCTCCTTTGTCACTCAATTGCCCATGGATAACAGACTGACTTTTGTAGAGATTCTGAATTCATATTGTGACCTTGCAGTCATTCTACTTTTCATAATGTGGATTTACAAATCCACATTGTCAGCTCATACAAGAAGAGATGATTCCTAACATATGAGAAGAAGTAAAGTGTATTTCTAATTCAGATCTCTTTGATGAAAAATGGTTGTTTGAATATGTTGCCTTGCCTAGCGAAATTGCACATGCCAAAAATTTGAGGATAAAAGTTCAAGAAGAAAGCTTACAATTGAGTTCACAAGTACTCCATGGTTGCCACTTGTTATCTTTCCATGTCATTTTTTTCCCCTTGCTCGTCAACAGGTTCGCATAATCCACCTTAATTGTGTTGTTTGGAGGTGGGCGTCATCTACCATGTAAATATTTTAGGTATAAATTTTGTTGTGTTGGTCTCATTTTTGGTTTTCCTTGAGTTTCTCCATTTAATCCCTATGTTGTCTCCTTTGTCACTCGATTGTCCATGGATAACACACTGACTTTTATAGAGATTTTGAATTCATATTGTGTCCTTTGCAGTCATTGTCCTTTTCATAATGTGGATTTACAAATCTACATTGTCAGCTCATAGAAGAAGAGATGATTCCTAACATATGAGAAGAAGTAAAGTGAATTCCTAATTCAGATGTCTTCAATGAAAAATGGTTGTTTGGATATGTTACCTTGCCTAGTGAAATTGCACATGCCATAAATTTGAGGATAAAAGTTCAAGAAGACAACTTGCAATTGAGTTCACAGGTACTCCAGGGTTGCCACCTGTTATCTCGCCATGTCATTTATTTTCCCTTGCTCGTTAATGGGTTCACATAATCCACCTTGAGTTGTTTGGAGGTAGGCTTCACCTACCATGTAAATATTTTAGGTAGAAATTTTGTTGTGTTGGTCTCATTTTTTGTTTACCTTGAGTTTCTCAAGTTAATCCCTATGTTGTCTCCTTTGTCACTCGATTGCTCATGGATAACACACTGACTTTTCTAGAGATTCTGAATTCATATTGTGTCCTTTGCAGTCGTTGCCCCTTGTTAGAGCTAGTCATTGCCCTAGCTCGAGTTTTAAATTTATAATAAATAATTAAAGTTATTTATCGAATTAATTTTAATTATTTTAATATTCCTTAATTTTCTTCCTTCAAAACAAGCCCACTTCCAAGAAAAATGGGAGAAAACTCAAGTTATGCCCTCTCATTTAAAATACTCGAAATATTAAAATTTCTAACTTAAAGAGTTAGAAATGCTCAAACAATTAAGTTGTGACGGCTCAAAATGTAAGCATTTAAAACTTGAAAGGCTGATATTATGAGCATTCTTAACCTTTCTTTAAAACCTCGCATAACTATTTTTTTTCAAAGAGGACGGCAAGAAAATGAATGAATGAATAATTTGAATGACGTCCACGAGGCCCTACAGCCTAAGGGACCAAAGGAACACTCAACCTTAAATGATTTCCATAATCTTTTCCAACTCCAATCTTCTTTTATGAATCTTGACCAGCAAACCCGCAGTTTGGTTGACCGTATCCTCTTCAAATAGACTGGTCGTGTTGTTCACTTTCAAAATGGTTTCATACTTAGCCTGAATATCTTCATATGTTGCGCAATCCATGAGAAAGTGTCATTCAGTTTCAATTGTGCATGTCCCACAAAACATGCAAGTTCTCTCCTCCCAAGCCTCTTTGGGCCTCTTCCATCTGCATGTCTCGCACCTGAGATGATGTGATCCCATCCTCAAAGGTGTCATTAGAAGCCTTGCTTTCCCTTTAATAACAGCCCCTAAGTATGTTTTCTCCCCATGTTCCCCGGTTGGGTTGAACACTTGCATGTAGTAAGCCTTTTTTCGACCAATGTTATTAGACCACATGACACTCTGAAACTTCTCTATGACAAACATTTTTATGTCCACATTTGTATTAGGACTCCAACCAATGTAAAGTTGCAGCTCCAGAGATACTATCTCATCAAATACGATGAGTACAACATTTGCAAAGAACGGTTTTGCGAAGGTTTCATCTTGAAAAAATTATGTAAATCCATAAAAAGGAACAATACCATCGATGATGTGCATGCATAATGTGGAAGCAGAGCCAGAGCATCAAAATTGATTGGTTGCATGCCTCAAAGAAATGTCCTCCCATGTGGAACAAAGTAATTTCTAGATATGCACAAATGGATTTAATGAATTGAATTTAGCATCTCTCATCTTAATGCATCCATTAAGTTAGTGTCTGTGCGGAAAAATCAAAGGAATTTCAAATGTTGTAGTTTGAAATGCCCAGACGTATTTTATCTCCACGCGCTATTTATTCTTTCGCGAGGACCGCTGAAATACGATGCCCTGCTTACAGACAACCCAAAATGCAGACGACTTGGTCAGGCTTCTCCAGCATTAATTTGCAACCTTCATTCTTAACGCACGGGCTTAGTCATGAAGATCATATGCTGAAAATTTTGCAAAAATCTGTTATGTTTTCTGGTTTTTGAAATTTTGTCAATGGTACATTTTGTAGGGAGCTTAACCACGTCCCATTCTCCTTCTTAATGCCATGTGTATATAAATCCTGTTTTTATACGCAATCTTTAAATATTTCATTTCTGGTGAGGTTGTCCCTATTGGTAACATAGCTTTAGTACAAAATAAACTTTCACTCCATTCAAAATCTATTTTGAATTGATGGATGGGTGCCCATGTTTATTGGGTTCTTCTATA